>JBBPCY010000136.1:31119786-31134246 GCA_037974405.1 Brachyalestes nurse | reverse complement strand
ATATTTGTAACTACAGTCTATTTTATTCATGATGACGTCTTGTCGCAATTCTGCGACTTTGGCGCTTAAAGGGTTAAGTGTGTATTTCTGTATTGACTCAGTACTCAAATGTGTTCACTCATGACTAGACCTAAGACTTGTCTATACTGACTCAGGACTTGTCTTGAGCCTGGTCTGTACAGACTCACAAGTCAAATTTAGACTTTATTAAGACTATATTTATTTAGACTATATTAAATAAGGAATAAAGAATAACTTGAGACTCAGAAATATTGACTCAGAACTAGACCTAAGACATCACTGTACTGACACAGGACTCAACTTGAGAGATGCCTACATTGACTCAGGACTAGAACCGAGGCTTCCCTGTACTGACTCAGAACTCAACTTAAGACTTGCTTGTATTGGCTCATTACTTGACTTTAGACTTTTCGTTACTGACTCAAGACTCAACGTGAGACATATAGTGACCATGACTTAACCTGAAAATTGCCTGTACTGATGTGGGACTCAACTTAAGACTTGCCAGTCCTGATTAAGACTGGCCTTGAGCAATGTCTGTTTTGAATAAGGATGTGACTTGAGACTTAGCTATATTGACTCAGACCTAAAAATTGACTATACTGACTTGACTATATTGACCCAAGACTGAGGAATCAACTTGAGACTTGCCAGTACTGACACACAGTTTGACTTGAGATTTCTCTGCACTGACTCAAGAGTCTACTTAAGACTTGCTTGCACTGAATCAGGACTAGAACTGAGGCTAGCCTGTTTTGACTCAAGAATCGGCTTGTGAGTTTGCCTGTACTGACTCAGGATTTAAGTGTCAAGACTTATCTGTTACTCACAGCTCCTCTGTTGATGCCTAGAGTGTTTTGGTGTTGTTCTCACTTATATGGAGATAGATGAGGCAGAAAAACTGTTGGGAAACTGAAGGTGTTATGTGATGTTGCAACTGGAATTTAGTCACCATTTAGCACACACCCTTCCACAGAACCCCTCCAAGCCACTTCCTTTTACACAGGAAACAACAGGCCGTGTGTTCCTCAACACGCTGACTGACCAGATCAGTCTTCAGGTTGCGGTTTCCAAGAAAAATGGCGTCAGTATGAGACAGAAAGTGTTGTTTTTGTGAGGAGTGTGAGAAAAACAGAGAGAGATGGAATGTGGGGTTGAGCTCAGCAAGCAGAGCTAGCAAAAGATTCCGAGTTTAATACAATTAAACTATGAAGGTCTGTATATGGGACCACACTACAATTTACACACTTCATAGTAGTGACAGAATAATCCAGCAGTTACTTAATATGATTAGCCTTAAGCCTTAATACCTAATAACTGCCTTAAGATTAATACATGAATATTCTAAAACAGTCTGACTGGCTGACCCATATCATTATAAACAATATAACATCAACAGAATTCTGTATTAATGCATTATTAAAAACATTTTGTGATCATGGAATAGTTTTTTATCATTATGTTGCTTAGCAACCATACACTACTGTTTATATAACCAGGTTAAGGTCTTTGACAAAAAAAGATTTTTTTTTATCCCTTCCATTCACTGGGCACTTTTTAGAAACAACCACCTTGTGCTTACCTGCAATGGCCACTATATTGTAAACACCCACCCCATGCTTTCACTGGATTGGAATCTAGTTCCACTTTATTGGAATCAGGTACCCTGTACTTACGTGCATCAGCCACTTTACTGGAAACTACTTACCTACACTGACCACTTTATTGGATATGCCTGCCTTATGCTTCCAGTGAGTCCCTATGCTGACCCCGTTCACCACCAAAAGGGCCTACAATCGGCACATGAACATCAGAACCGGACCATGGAGCAACGAAAGTAGGTGGCCTGCTCTGACAGTTCGCATTTTCTTCCACATCATGTGAACAGCCAGGTGTGTGTGTGTCAATTACCTGGGCAAGAAATGACACCAGGATGCACTATGGGAAGAAGGTGAGGTGGTAGGGCAGTGTGATGCTCTGGATGATGTTCTGCTGGGAAACCTTGAGTCCTGCATTCATGTGGATGTGACTTTGACATTGACCTTCAACCTAAACATCATTGCATACCAAGTTCAACCTTTAATAAGCCTCAAATTTGAAGGTTTAGCGGCTGACAGGCAGGAAACAACAGAGGACATCGTCAAGAGACACCTGCTGTCTTTCTGAGAACAGAGGCAGGATGCTGCTATTACAGGGCTAAAGGACAGACAGGCATCTGGTGAAAAGTCTACTGGGAAACCAGCTGTGTTTCAGACAGAGGATTTGAGAAATGAAAGTAACAAAGCACAAAACACAAAAAAGGATTCCTTCAGTATTTACAGAATGACAACAGAAAGTCAGGGTGACAGAAAAGAAAAACACACTTCCTGGCCACTTTATCAGAAACCCCTCCCTTGCATTACATACACTACCATGCCAGTATCACTACTGTGCTGCGAACAGTCCACCAATCAAATAATATCTTGTCAATAAAGGGCATGTGGTCAGAAACTAACCGAAGATAAATGGTGTGGGGATGAGGTGTTCAGAAATTATGCAGCAACAGGTGGGCTACAGTCTGTAACTGTATACCTGTACAGTATATGCAGTAGGTGTATCAAAAAAGTGGCCAGTGAGTGGAAGCACAAGGGAGGTGCTTCTAATAAAGTGGCCAGTGAGCGGAAGCAAAGGAAGGTGTTTCTGATAAAGCAAGTTGGCTGTTTCTAATAAAGTGGCCAGTACATTGAAGTAAATGGCATGTGTTTCCAATAAAGTGCCCAGTGAGTGGAATGCCAACATGGACACTGGTCATTCGCCGAAGCATCGCGGCTCTGTGTTTTCTAGCCCAGCTTTGCGAAGCATATGAAAGCTGTGTGTAATTACTCTGAGTGCACGGATCGGGCCTTTTCCCAGCACGACCTGCCTGACGTTTACCATTTCCCCATCTCTGCCTTTCTGAGAATCACTCATACATCAGCTATGCTTTTGACACCAGCCTCGCACGGCCAAAAATTATAGGACAGACAGATATATGGATAGAGAGAGAGAGAGAGAGAGAGAGTGAGAGAAAGAGAGAGAGAGAGAGATGTGCTGAACGTGAGCAAATGGATCGAGTGCTGTGATTCCTCTGGGACTTACGGACTGGGAAATATTTTTAACTTCCTCCTGAGCTGCTGAGAAGAAGCATACTGCATTCACACACCCCCATTGCCAAAGGTGTGAGGACACCTTGAACTGTCCAGTCAAGAAAGCATGCTGTAAACCATCGTTTTTGCTGTTTTATTGTCATTTTTTGACCTAAACCTCTCCATATAGAGTGTAAATCAAAAGCAAGTAATTATGCAATTAGAAGAAACTGTCTGTCATTAAAGGTAATTATGTAATATTACTCAATCAATAATTCGTTAAATGATGATACATCAATAAGATTTTATTTAATAAGAAAAAAAGGTGCCTTTCTCTGTTTTCGTCTAAAAAAACGGCCTTTGGCTGCAGCGCCCCCCAGTGGTCACACTGGCATGTGCCAAACAATAGGCTACAATTTTAGCAGCATTTAACCGAACCAGCAGTTCAGTCGTTACAAACAGCACTTTAATTAAAATAAAGTCACACGTGAATATTCTGGCCTGCAGGAGTTAGGCCTTTGTAGTCGTTCATAAAAACATGTGACGAGAACACACACAAACACATTCTGGGGCAACAAAACACCTTTATATGATTAAAGTGTCTGCATTAAGTCCTGTTGAGGTTAATCAGAGTGATGTTTCTGTAACTGTACATCTATACTTATGAGGTTTCAAACTTAATAAACACAGGGAATTTGACATATTCTTGATTATACAAGAACAGGTTAAATAAATAAGCTACCTTATCGAAAACTGACAAATAAAACATGCTAATTTGCATTAACAAAAAAAAGCTTGTTATTAATCTCTTTCTGTCTTTGTCTGTGTGTATTTGGTGAATGGGGGAGTTTTAATTCTTAGATTTTTGTAAATGTGTTTGTCAGACTCCTCTCTCTGTTACACATCCACACAATAATCTGTCCAAAAGCCTGTTGCTTCTTGTTGAGTCATTTCTTACTAGGTTAAATAACTATCATTATGTGTATGACTATGTGCATTATTTTGCTATGATGTGCAACAGTCTACCATGTGCAATATTGTGCGATGTTCTTATTGGGTGTTAAACATTATGTGTAGAATCTCAAGTGCATTTGTCTTACCACGTGCAATATCATATGACGTTTTCTAAATGGGTACTGAATCACTTAATTACGTGCAATATCTTACGTGCAATAGTCTTCATGTACAATATCGCTACTTATGTCAATATTACTTTTTATTACTTAATATTGCTACTGGATTCTCTACTAAGTGCAATAACTTACTCCAAACTACCATTTGTATTTATATCCAGCATTTCTGTATATAGTATAGTGTATTTTCCTATTGAGTTTCTTTTTTTCTACAGATTTTTTATTTAGATTTTATTTAGACTTTATATTTTATTTTGTTTTTGTCTCTGCATCTCTGTGTCTTGCAGTCATAAACATAAGCAATTTCCTCCAAGATCATTAACATTTTCTGATTCTGATTCTTTTTCTAATTTGGTTATGGGTAAATGAATTTAAAAATTGCACCTAACAAAACAAACTTCCCAAAAAAATCCCAAACTGTCCCAAAAGACGGCAGATCAGTAAAGTCCACATTTTAGTGGAAGATTAAAAAAGACGTCCCCTACAGTCCCATTGTGTCTCATTGTGCTCCACTTCAGGTGCTCTGGCCTTATTATTTGCTCATTGACACATGTTAAGCCACCAAGGGGTCTCTCTCTCCTTCTCTCGCTCTCCTCTGAGCTCGACTCGTGTCCTGATTTAAAATGTGCACTCGAGACAAGCTACAACAGCCATAAAGCATTTTAAAAACTCACGTGGAGTGAAGCAGTAAATGAACCCATTAAATCACACCACAGGAGCACTTAGGTAATGAAGGGGCCGCAGAGTCCGACTGGAAAACTCAGAGAGGTCCTCAGGGGTCGAGAGCGGGGTCCCCTTTTATATCATCATGAACCTTTTTATTACTGTAATGTAAGTAAGTATGACATAAAACAGATCCAGTGCTAAAATCTGATTGGCCATTTTGGAGTCATTGTTAATACACACACCTGGGACTACCATCACAGAAACGCTGCACCAATAAGACCCACTGTGCTATGAATAGAATCATCTTGGAACGATCTGCTGCTCACATGGACCACCGAGTGAACTGAAAGATAGTAAGAACCTGGTTCTGGTTAAACTGAGGGGCTGATTGACTCCTTTTATAAGCTGGAACTAGACTGATCAACTTATAGGGTGAAAGAAAACTAACAGGCTAAGCAGCTCCTCCTATTATTATTGGAGAGCTTGAATTAAAGTAGTTACAATTATTCTAATTACTATATAATTATATAGTATAATATGATATAGACATCTCAAACAGCTCCATACTCCATACCTACATTTCTACACTCAGACAGTGCTGGATAGTGGCTGAATCCCACGCTGCAATTTGTTTGGCATATTGTACTCCATTCGAGTGTCTGTTTTTTAGTGCACTATGTAGGGTGTAGGGAGATTTTTGTGACTTCTGACAAGTTACTTATTTAGATGGGTATAATGTCCCCCAGCATTGGGCTGTGGGGCAATAGAGTTATGTCCTCCGGAGTGATGATGTCAGTGCATTTTGATTCTTCAAAACATTGTCATGACAACAACTGGACTTGGAAAGAGGCCACTGTATGAGTGGAGACATAAATTAACAACTGGGAAACTGACGAAGTACAAGCACTACTATCTATTTGGGCTGAAGATAAAATTCAGTGGGAGTTTTTAACGTGTGAAGGTGCACCAGGACATCCCTAAAAAGTTAGCCATGTCCTGGTTAGGGGGGTAGGGGGTCTGGTATATTTCCCCTATTAACACCCCTAATGCTAAAAACCTTTTGTTTAATGACATTTCAAATTTATTTAATGCATGAAAAACCAAATGCACTCTGAAATAAAGATTTTTTATTTTTGTTTAAAAAAGAGAAAAATACAATAAAATAAAAGCTCCAATGACCCATTGTGTCCACCAATGGGAATCCAATATTGTTTGGTGTCTAGGGTGGTCCTGGACATCTGCCTGTTTTTCAGTTGAGGGAAAGTGGACAGGACATGGACAGGAGTCCAGGGGAGGGAGGTGAGAGGGATCACTGCAGACCAAGCATGTCACTGGTTGTGTGTGTGTGGCTGCTGTGGGGTCTAAGCATCAGGGTTTAAATGGCAGTGAAGATGTTTTTGGCCTTGATCACCGTGCAGATCGATCTGTGGCCGATTCTGCTCTCAGATACGTCTTATTTTATTAGTGGCTTCGGCCTTCCGCCGCCTCGTTCGCGCGTGATCAATACGACAGGCCGGACGGCCCGTATTTTTCTCACTTTTAGTGCCTTAGCGCTATTTAACCGTGTCACCTGATAAACGAGGGTTCCTCCCGAAACACTGATTTCCTATCGATTCCTCCCTCAGACCCTTCTTCCCTCAGCCCATCACTCCACCATTGTTTTTATCTCCAGTTATCTCCCACATCCCTCCATCCTCGCCGACATAAGGCTAATCTGCACCTCTAACATGGGACACTGTTTTGTGTCTGGCTGTCGTAATAAGAAGATTCAGACTAAAGCCACTCAAATCTACAGTTAGACCATGACAAGTTAGTTTATGATAAGCATATAATTAGTTCACATATGATTATCACAAGATTATTTGGTTTATGGGACGTCAGCAACTTGGTTAGTCTATGATTAGCTGATGAGCATTTACTGTGTGGAATATGACTGGATATTAGCAGATTATCCATGATTACTTAGAATATGATTAGACAATGCATGATTAGTTGAGCAATGTTTAGTAAGCCTTTCATTAGTTAGCGTATGATTAATAAGCTAATGGGAAGTTAGCCAATTAGTTAGCCTATGACTACTTACTCTATGATTAGTTAGTCTATGATTTGCCCATGATTAGCTGGACTATGGGATAGCATATGGTTGGCAAACTAGTTACCCTATAACTATGATTAGTTATCACAAGACTAGTAGTTTATGATTAGTCTATGGTTAGTCTATGGCATATGGGACATTAGTCAATGTTTAGTTGTCCTTTGATTAGTGATTAGTGCATGATTAGTTAGTGTATGATTAAGTAGCACAGCATTAGTTTGTCTATTGTTAGTAAGCCTTTGGTTAGTCTTTGAATAGTTAGTCAATGATTATAGATTGCATTTAGAGATGAATGGAGTAAAGAAGTCACATTTCAAATGTGGCTTTGAAAAACTGTTAGGCTTGGGTTCTAAAGCATCCAATATTTTGCTGCTCTCAATGGTCTTTCTTTTTTTTTTGTCTAATTAGAAGGAAATCATCTTCTTATTTGGAGATTCTTGAAGTCTGATTTGTTTCTCCTAAACCCTACTTTAGAAGAAATAAGAAGCAAAAGAACAAAAATCAATGTAAGACAGAAGATATTTTGCTGTTCTCATCAGCTTCTCAGTTTTCTTCTCTGTTGCAACCTTAATGAGGTTTCAAAACTGTCTGACTTTGATAGTTGAGACTTGAATTTGATCATTAAGACACATTTCAGATGTTGTACAGGCTGATTTATAAGAAGATCAAGTTTTATTTTAGATCTTCTGGTTTATCTGAAGGTATGATTATCTGAATCAAATACAGATCAGAACAATGAGAGAAAAAAAATATAAATTGCTGAGATTAGAGAAAGACTCTTTCTCAGGAAGAAGTTTAAGCGAATATGAACAAAATCTCATATTGATGTTTAAGTGAGCTCAGTTATGTCTAGGAGAAATAGATTGGGCAAAGAAGAGGATCTTATTTTGACCTTTCCTCTGGCTTGACAGGATAGGGATAGAAACATGGTTTTCATTATTTTGGAAAAGAGAAGAAATATTATTTGAGGCCATGTAGAAGTCCAGATGTGTCCCTCTGAAGCATGGTATGGAGCAACCATGACTCAGTCGAGAAGAAGTGAGGTGAAGCAGAAAAAGAAAACGTCTCTGAGGTTTTCCAGAGAAACTAAGAGTAACAAGAATGTAGAAAAAAGGAAATTACCATGGAAATGTCACTCAATCAGCTTGTAACTACGAATCCTGTCAGCTTGTAACTACGAAATTCTGGATCGAGCTGCTGGATGAGTTATATTCAGAAAAAGCTGCAAAAAAGCTGTCCTTCCTTTTTTGAGAGTAAAAAATAATCTAAAGATAAGCTGTTAACTATCTGTCCAGTAACCAATGGGCTCAGGTTTAAGATCAGGTTCAGGTTTGGACTTGAAGTTAAGGTTCAGTTTAGATGTAGGGTAAGCTTTAATAGGATCATTAATGGATATTAATGCATTAAAGCATCTGCATAAATTAAAAAGCCTGAAGATCTCCCTCTTTTCATCTCTACTTTGCATTCCATGTGAATACGTTTTCACCACTCCATCTCCTCCCTGTTCATCAGTTGTCCTTCAGCTGTGTCTGTGTTCGTGACCAGAGAGTGGTTCAGCCTTCTAGGGGGTGCATTAGCTTTCCAGCTCCTTTCAGATTTCTCCAAGTTCTCAGAGTTCTTCAGCCTCCTAGAGTCGTACAGTCTCGGCTTATTCATCCATAATATAGTGGTCCAAACTCATAAAACACACAAATTCATTGAGAAAAAAATTAAATGCTGACACTGAACACTGCCTGTTACACCTCTAAAGACACTGGAACACAGCAGCAGCACCAGTTATGTTCACAAAGAGACTACAAATTCAGAGCAGAGTTCAAAAGTATTTCACACCTACTGAGTCCAAAAGCATTCGTTTCAATGAACTTCCCTCTAAAATGATTTAATTTAGCTGTATTTGTTGAGAAGGAAATTTGTTTGGTGAAAGATTTTAACTACTTGGGGTCAAAGGATTCGTGACAGACAGATACCAGTAAGAGTTAAAGGGAAGATGGTAATGAGACCAGCTGTGTTATTTGGGTTGGAATGCTGAGTGTTTGAACACATTTATCTAGGCACCTTGTATCTTTAGGGTCCTTGCCATCTGTTGCAGTAAAACAGTAATATAAAGATTTTAATACTCCATCTAAACTGGATGACAAAAACAAAGACAAGTGCACATGGACCAGGGAGTCCAGTCATATCCCTCCAACCCCCTACCAGTGACTGCACACAAGTGCATTAGTTTCAATGTACTCCAAATACAAATATCTGCATATTCATACATTTTTATAAACATTCATGTACCTTCAGCTCCCTCAGCCGTGTTGTTTTTTGCTTTGCTAAATAAATTCATACAGATCTGTCCTGAGGTATTTATTGTATGTCAAACAAGTGAAATATGAGGTTATGTGCCAAAATGTCACAGCTGTCCTTTGAAAAAATAAAAAAATAAATATAAAACCCTTCCCTAAGGAGTTATGCATCATTTTATAAACCATATGTACCATTTCAATGTGAGGACAGCACTCACTTCTATCATTTTCAAGCTTCCAGCCGCCCCACGTCGAGTCGCAGTGCTGTTTTCAGCACAACTGCTCAGTAAACCCTGCACTTTGTCTTCTGACCCCGTGATGAAAGCACAGACGAACAGGAAACAAATGAATGCATCGTTAGTGAAAAGTTGATCAGGGCGTCACTCATAGATACTTATAAAATAAATGTATCACATATAGAACATATTATTATTACATATAGATACTCAACCATATATAAAATATATGTTACATATGCAGGACTGAGAAGGTATAAACACAAATCTGTCTGTGTGCGTGTGTGTGTGTGTGTGTGCATAATCTTGGGTTTAATTGAAGTATCAATATTGAATCATCATTGGAAGTTCTAGAATCTACCAAAAACAGATTTTTCGCTCTTAACCAAAAAAATGATTATTTCCTGCTTTTCTCTGGACATTCTCATCCTGGAAAAACACACACACAAACACAGACACACACTCTGCCTTTCTGCATTATTTATGCAAAATTAAACCAGCGAGTGTCTCCTGTCTGAGGTGCCGAGGCCCTTATCGATCCTTTCATCTGTAAAGCACTCACTCGTTTCCGCTTCCCTTAACGTTTCCAGGGACAAAACACTTGTGTGTGTGGAAGTCACAGGGTCAAAGCTCAAAGTAGCTGAGATTCTGCATCTTGTCCTGGTACATAAAATTGAAAAAAAGGTAATTTAACCCCATGAAGTGCAGTCATATTATCAATTAATGAATAGAAAATTATAAAATTATACAACAAGAAATTAGTAAAAAATAATCAAAAGCATCTCAGTAACAAAGGCCCAGTTATAAAAATACTGTAAAAAATGAAATATTTCATAGCTGCACCTTAGCGTTTAACAAGTAGACCCCCGAATACCTAAGCCTGAGCCATAAACATCCGTTATATAGTCCGGTAATGCCGCCTCACTGGAGTTTTATTAGACCTTTCAACCCTTTTACAATGGGTTAAGTGATAAACTGACATTTACTGCCCGCTACACCAGAACAGCTTTCTGAGAAACACACCGTGAAGCGAATAAAAAGGGGGGGTGTTCTATTAACGTTGACTTGGAAGTGAACGGGAGGGTTTGCTTTAAAGGAATAGTTCAGCAGAAAATCAAATTTGCAGTTTTTACCCTCGCCGGGAAACATATTCGATCAGCCGAGACATTTGGAGTCCTTAAAGGGCCCATATCATTGAAAAAAATTAATTGCCCTCAATTTATTTTTAAATAATCGTGTTTGTTATGTGTAAACAAGTTTCAAATAGTAAACTGCCACCAGTCCACCTAGTTGTCCATATAGTTTTGTAATGTCACACAAAACAAAAAACTTGAATACACCTATCCATTCAGCCTACAGATGTTTAGACACACGCTCTCCTGCACGGTTCAACCTGGATTGCTTTTTGGATTTTTTCTTTAATGAGGCATACAAGGCAGCCAATCAGGACAGAGGAAATTTACATATGTCAGTCTTATCGACACAGCAACAAAACTGGCCTGTTCAATATTAAAGGATAAAGAATGGTTGGAAAATAGTTATGTAAATAAATAACATTTTTTCTGGCACATAAAACTACACAGATTTCATAAGTGGACATCTGGAGATTAAATAAAGGCATAAATAAATACAATTCAATAAAGTACCAATACAGGACCCCTGAAACAGACACGGGCCCTTTAAATTTCCTTCATTTGTGTTGCACAGTTAATGTACCTAACAAGTAATGGAAGCTCATAGAAATCAATTAGCTCAGGTCATCACACATTCACCTCAAACCATGTTCAGTAATCTTCAATAGACTCCCTTATGTGGTTTCTGTACAACTCACTGTTATCTATAAGCGTGAACTAAGGGTGCTTCTCCTAGCTGAAAATGCAGATGTTTTTCATACTCCTGTCCATTTCTCTGGACCACGTTTGACTTTTTTGCCTAAGTACGTCTTTAAAGTGCCGCTGCGAAGAACCGTGGACCACGAGCGCCACCTTGTGGCCACTTGGCTTCAAACCAACCCCCGCACACACACTTTTTCCCCATGTCGACCGCAGCCCTGTGGGTATTAATCATAGGCAGGAGAGTGTAAAATTCAATCGCCTCCCTCCATCCATTTGAAGAGTAGCAGCCTGAAGGCCGGCCTTGTACCTCGCCCGGGAAACAGAGAGAGAGAGAGAGACAGGGAGAGAGAGAGAGCAAAGGAAAAGAAGAGGGAAGAGGAAAAAAAATAAAAAATAAATAAAAAAGGGAGCCCTCTCCCCACACTTCATCAGAACCCCCTAGTTCATAACAAATGGTGTGTCTGCGCGGTGGATTTGTGCCATCAGAAACTCGCCCTCTCTCTATTCATTTAATTCCAGCAGCGGAGGAAGGGGTCATGGTGGGAGCGGCGGGCCGCACTGAAGCTCCGAGCCCACTGCTTCCCTCACTCACGCTCCAAACTACCTTTTAGGAATTGTTTCTCAATAAGAAATGATCAGTCCATTTGTCTGCGGCGGACGGCGCCGTCTACCCGCTCGGACCTCCAATATTTTTCGTTTGACCTGATCAGGGCAATAAACTAGACTGAGACACTTTCAATTTGTCACCGGAGCTCTGCAGCCTGGGAGGTTCAACGACTGATTACATCCCCTCCACACACACCTACACACACACACCTGTTTGTATTCCTATCCTTTCAGGGGCGCGTCCATTGTATGAGCAGGGGAATTCCACCAATGTTCTAAAAATTCCAACTCATTCAGTTTGAATTGAGTTTTGAGAAGCTTTTGGTCCTAAAACTAAAACCATTCCAGGTGGAGGGATACATGCAGGACACCGTGAAGCAAAATAGATCCAGAAAAAGACTGATTTAGTTCAGATTCATATTTACCATCATCAACATCCGTATAAACTCTGAGACACGTGGAGCTTCACTGGGGGACGACAGATAATAAAAGGGCCATATTTGTGTTAAAGAGATGTCTGGTTCCATTCACCATCACAGTAAAAAAAAATCTGAAATGGCACCTTGAACCACTGAACACCACATTGAACATAAATGTTTTTGGGTGTTCTAAATCAAGCATAAGTGTGTTAAAGTCATTCTGTGTTGTATCTGAAACTTACAACATATGAACATGTTGGTGAGTTCGTGTGCCACATTTCTACGGTGACACCTTTAGTAAAGAGTCCAGTCATAGAGCTGACATACACCCACTGGTTACACCATCTGACACACAACCACTGATTACACCATCTGACACACAACCACTGGTTACACCATCTGACACACACTTTCTTGTTGGACCACTACTCTCATTCACAGTCAGTGACGAATCTAGAATCTCCAGAAGGTATAGAGTGACATATTCTGTTACTATAAGTAATCCCACCAACTCAAAATCAAAATGGGATTGGTTGGTTTCTCTTACTACTTGGTGGTTAATCTAACACAGAAATCCAGATCCTGAAGACCTGACAAGTAGGAGAGCTCCTTTAGCTCCTTCTATCTAGATACCATGGAAAAAAGAATCTGACTGGATACTTTTCTACTGGGCATTTTAAGTATTTAAACAAACAAAGCTTAATAATGAAGTAAAAGTAGTGCTGTATCACATAAGTGAGTTTAAAGACAAACATGATGCTGTTGACTTCTCAGCATTCACTAGGCCTACTTTGAAGACCCTGAGGGTTTTTCTCATTGTTGTTTACTGTTGTAAACCAACCGGTCCCCATAAAGGACCGAATACATGTATGTGGACACACACGGGTAAAAATTCCTCCCTCTGCAAGTCTCCCCAGCCCACACCATACGCTGTCATTTCCCAGCTGTTAAACATTCAGCTATTCAGATCCACACCAAATGGGTATGATGAATTAAATACAGTTCCCCTCTACAGTAGTTAACATAATGCGCACGAATCGCCGCCCCGCTGAATGAAACAGGGTTCGGGATTTCAGACAGTAAGATGGAGTGGCCCGTCGCCAGCTGCACATGAGTCATCCTGCTGCGAGCCCTTTCAGGAATCAGCATTAATTCGTAAATATTAACTCTGAGGAAAGGAGCACAATTCATATGCCTCCATTCCTAGAGGACATTCACAGTCACACTTTTCTCTTCACTTACAGACTAAATATATGCTGCAATTTAAAATCTGAACTGGCCGTATCAAACATTTTTGTTATTTAACAAAGAACAGTTTTATAAAACTGCATATTTTTGTATTAATTATTTTTAGATTACTTTTATAATATTTATTTACATTTATCTATTTTGTTATTATTATTATTATTGTTTTATCATACTACGTATTTATTATTTTATTATCATATATATTTGTGTGCAAGAAAATTGCTTTCATATGGTTGAAGATTGAAGCGATTCCACAAGTTCATAAAACCATTAATTAATTTTCACTCAGATGGACGAGATATCAGAGTTACAATTAAATTCTAATCGGTCTATCAAAAGGTTCAACTGGACAATTTGAAAGAAATGGGGTTGCAAAAAAAACTATTTACACCTTTTTACTCCCGAATCAACTTGCCAACCAAGCAAGACATGTTTGTACAAATTACACTTGAAAGGCCAACATAGCTACATGTCCAACATAGCTATAAGGCTTACATAGCTACATGGCTAACACAGCTAATGGAAGCTTCAATTAGCACCAATTAGCATAATGGAAACTAGAGGTGGGAATTAAAATCTATTTTTAGATGCATTGCGATGCGGAAATGAAAGATTCTGAATCGATTTAAAAATGTTAAAAATGTAATTTTGTTAATGGTAATTAATGCAATGTTGAGGAACGAAAAAAAGCGGAACTTGGAAGTGCACATAACAAACACGAGACGGAGGAGCGAGATATACAACCAGCACCCTCAACATTAAAAGCAGGCGATTGGAAGTACTTTGGCTTTTATGAAGTTGAAGGG
>JBBPCY010000136.1:31085260-31100070 GCA_037974405.1 Brachyalestes nurse | reverse complement strand
CAAGGAGCCTAGATAAAGGAGTTCCAACCACTCAGCATTCAGCACCACCAGTATACTGATCACCACCTGATCATCTGTAATCATCTGGACCTGTTTCTTTACTGCTTCAGGACTTAAGTCAGATGTTTTGCTTGAATGATTGATATGTAGGTCACAAAAAAACATTCCTCTGAAACTGGTCAAGTTCAGGCACAAAATCCTCAGGGTTTCATTAAAAATACAAGAAAGTTTGGCTCTTTGGAAGCGAAATGTGAAGAAATTAGGTGGTGGCTCAAGACTTTTGACACACCCCTTTATAAATGATCCATCAGATCGATGAGCCGCGATACATTCTTACACCCCAAGCCTGAGCAGATGTGTGTCTTTGAGGCCCTGGTGTTGCTGTGCTTCTACTAAAATAGGCGTGGGGGGTGGGGTGAGGGTTGGGGGGGTATGGAATCGGGCGGCTTGGTCCAGCATGGCGATCGACAGACATGCAAGACACGTGACAAGGCTTATTTATGCGTTTTCCAGAAGAACAAAAACATGCTGTTTACCCAGAAGCCTCCCTGCCTCTCAGGGCCGCAGGATCTCCTGAGTCAAATCCGTGTCATGTGGACGCACCTTCACAGCTCAGGGGTTTTTTTTTTACGTTTGTTTGGTTTTTTAACCTATGGAGACTTCGTTGTGCTAGCGGGTCATTTCTGCAGGTCCTATGAGTCACCAGAATTCAGCCGTGACCTAAACTGGTTGGAGCCGAATGACTTTTTTTTGTTTTTTGGCCCAGGGACGACTGTGGGTTTCACCAAGGACAACAAAGCGGCGGCAGGAATTTTTCAAATGACAAACGCAGGCAGGCCCTTCGGCTTAGATGAGCTGGTACGTGGCCCGGCTCTTTCTATAAGGGGTGCGTGTGTGTTACCTGTGACTGTGTGTGTGTGTTTGAGACCCTTTTAAACATTCACGCGCACACACACGCACGCACGCACGCACGCACGCACACACACTCTACAGCAGCATGGCTCTCAGGTCGGACTGCTGGCTGAACAGTCCGTGGTGGAACATTCCAGAGGCTTCCGAGCGCGCCAGAGAAGAGGAGGAGGAGGGGGGGTGGAGGTGGGGAGAGAGAGAGAGAGAGAACCAGCGTGTGATTGTTGAGGGGGGTGGGAAGGCGAAAAAGGGTGGGTGCGGTGGTGTGGGGGGGGGTATCAGGGCAGAAAATTCCTCACAGAAACACATCACTGCTTCCTCTGCCCTGCGACATTTAACAAGAGCTCCCACACACACATATAAACTCGCTCCACTCACCTATGCCCAAACACGACCACCTGAAATAAGATTCAAATTTAAAAACCTGTGTAAATGCATACACACACACACACACACACACACACACACACACACACACACACACACACACACAAACCAAGAGATTTCTGTATTAATCTCTTTGTGAGGACTAAATATCCTCATATTAGGAAAACATACCCTTTTGGGTCTTAAGAAAAGCTAAATAAATGAATGTACAATGAACACACTCACAGTAATATGCAAAAATGTGGAACCGCCTCAATCAAATAATGTGTGAAAATAGTGCATTCTCTACAGCAGTGTTTCCTGGAGGGCCCCATGCACTGCACATTTAGTGTTTTTCCTGCTCACAACACACCTGATCCTGTTAATAGTATCATTACGGAGCATCTCCAGAGTTGGAGTGGGTGTGGATGACCAGGGAAAACACCTTCAGGCCATGTGGGGTTGGGGTGTCCAAACTTAAACATATATATTTAAAACGTGTGCCAAAAACCTTTGCGCACGACACTGTGTTAATTTAAAAAAAAAAAAAAAAAAGCAAGACACTGTGGTTCACAACAACCCCCACCCTGATCACACAACAAGCGATACGCTGGGCTTGAGCTTGGCCTGTGGTGAGCTGGTGTGTGTGTGTTGTATTTTGCCTTTGTGAGGACCCAGTGTTCTTATGATCGCAAGAAAATGTGAACATTTTGTGTACGTTTGGTCCTCACAAGGTGATGAATACAAAAATTTGCTCACCCAAGCATAGCTGTAAAGAAAGTTTCAAACTGCTTCCTCTGTCTTAGGACAGTTAACAACCCCCAACCCCCGACAAACACACACACACACACTACAGCTCACCTCAACCCAGCCCAGGAGCCCTAAAAAAACAGCCAAGAGAAACGGGGCTTAAAACACCTCGCCACTTACTCTGCTCTGCAGCAGTCCCTCTAACACTCAAACACACACACTGGGCTTGGGCCTGAGCTGAAGTGGACACGAGTGTATTTGTATATGGTTATGTCCTCATGCTGATAGGAAAACACAAAAGGGATTACAGAGCGATAAATACAAACACAGGCACATACTCTTAGTTATTTTATTATTTAATTGCAGGAAAAGAAAGATTGAAGCAATGGCTTTGAAACACACTTCGCTGTAACAGTTAACGCCACCCGCGTCCCCAACACACACCTACTCGCACTCACCCAATCTAGTTGCCCAACCCCCACTCCTTACTCCCTCATTCCACCTCCCTCAGGGCCTGACCCACGTGATGGACGACAGGCTCTGCCCACTCTCCGCAGCCCCTTTGTGTTGGTCATGTGACCCTGCAGTCTTGGCAGGGCCGTGCCCCGTCATGCAGAACAGAGTGGCAGCGGGGCAACGAAGGCCTGGCGAAAGGAGCTAAAGGCCACTTCCATCTGTGGGTTGAGGGGCAGAGAGAGAGAAATGGGGAGAAAGGAGAGAGAGAGAACTCTTCTTCCTTCGGTAGCGATGGATCCTGGCTTGCCCGGGACTGTGATGGCACCTAAAGAGATCAAAGATAATTCGCAGATGAGTCAGAGCAACACGTCAACATGCTGTTCTTGACGCCTAGAAACAGGGCCAGAGTCCTAAAATAGTGGACAATATTGTGGTGGGGGGGGGTTGAGAAGGCTATTGAGAAGGGCGAAAGACATAGGTAGAGAAAGAGAGGGGCTTGTTCCGGTCATAATGATCCTGGCTATGCTTGTGGGAGTGTGACATCACAAAATAAGATCAAAGACTCCTTTGCCACCGTGGTGCTCCCGACCCCTCAAAACAGGCCCAAGGAGAGCTGACCAATACAAGGGCAAAGAGTCACATTGTTATGTTTTCGTGATGAGAGTTTAGGGACTGGCTGGTATTAGTAGTGTGATTGTGTCTGTATTATTATTCCAACTGTTATTTGGTGCTGCTTCTGCTCCGAGGATATTTGAGATGTTGACACGTGCGTTACACCCTTATTGTGCTTATATACAACTTTTCAACTGGGGAATCGGGAGATGAGTATTGATTGCGCTGAATTTTTCACCTCAGTAAATAATACAAAGGGTGGTGGCAGAGGGATAAGGCACCTTGGAAATGAAAATGGAGAGAGGAACGTTCAGTATTTTTGTTGGATTACATAAAGGCCTTGATTCATCAGAACACCAAGTAACTCACCTGGAGCTGTGACTGGTCACCCGGTCAGAAACACTGTGATTGGATAGAGGCTCACTTGCACATTGTAACCTTCTGTGATATCAGTATTGCAGAGACTGATATCACAGTAATAATTAGCATGTTGTGGAGCCCTACTGCCTTAATTTTTAGCAGTGTTTCCCAGTGGATCAGGAGGTCCACTGTTAGTCAGGGAGGTTTTGCTATATTTTGCGCCATCCTTCTTTCCTTCAGTTCTGACCAGTTTCCCAGTCCCTGTTGATGATGAACATCCCCACCGCATGATGCTGCTCCTACACAGTGGGGATGGTGTTCTCAGCATGATGAGAGGTGTTAGGTTTGTGTCAGACATAGTGTTGTCCTTGATGACCAAAAAGTTATAGTATAGTCTCATCTGACCGCAGCACCTTCTTCCACATGTTTGGGGAGTCTCCAATACACCTTCTGCCAAATTTCAAACCGTCTGCCTTATTTTCTTGGCAACTCTTCCACAAAGCCTTGCTCTGAGCAGTGTGGGGCTTATAGTTGGCCCTGTGGACAGATACTCTCATTTCTGCAGTACAGCCACTCAGCTTCTTCAGGGTTATCTTTGGCCTCTTGGTTGCTGCCCTGATTAATGCCCTCCTTTCCTGGTCTGTGAGTTTTGGTGGACAACCCTCTCTTGGCAGGTTTTGCTATAGTGCCATAATCTTTCCATTTTCTAATAATGGATTTAATGGTGCTCCTTGTGATGTTCAGAGTTTGTGATTTTTTTTTTTATGACCCACAAGTATTTCTCACAAGTACAGATGAAGAGTGAAGAGTTCCTCTGTCTTCATGCGGTCACTTGCTTGATGGTAGCCCTTACTTAGTGGTGTTGCACTGGGTGACATCAGAACAAGTGTATATACTGAAATCATTTAACACTTTGATTGCTCACAGGTGGATCTTATTTAATTAAGCGGCTTTTGAAGATAGAGGTTGGGGCTTCAAAGCAAAGGGGGTGAAAACACATATGCATTAATTTTAAAAAAAGTTTTCCCCCTTTTAACTTTTATTAATCTGTAGTTTGTTTTCTAGGTCCATCACTTTAAAATAAAACTGAAAATCCATTTAAATTCCAGGTTGTAAGGTAACAAAATAGAGAGAATGCCAAGGGGGGCGAATACTTTTGCAAGGCACTGCATGTGGTCTATTGATAAGGGGTAGGCTTGGGCAAAACCAGCCATAAGAATTCTAAACTTAAAATATGTTAATATGCCCGAGTCATTTTATTCAATTTCCAACCTAAAAATAATATTTGTGACACTGAAAATTTCACGTGATCGTGATGTGGCATGTTTTTGCCATTTCGCCTGAAAGATGTGCAGCAGCAATTTTTTGGGGGGGAAAAAAGGGGGGGGAAAGCCAAAGCAGTTGCAAACTACTTGGGTGGGTATAGAAAACCCAGTTCCTGACTGGTCAGTACTGAAATTTGGAGAATCTCCTGGACAAACAGTGCTGTTATCAGTGTTTCTGCAGCATTAATGCAGTCTTAACACAGCTGCGTTTTGAAACGGTTGACGCTGGATTGGATCAGTAGACGGACGGAGCTGCACTCTCAACATCAACACACATTTGTTAGGTAGAACATTAGTCGCGACCCAGCAGCCTCATTATATATATACAGGAAAGACAGAACACAGTTTAGTTCTTTATTTCTTCAATAAATCAGAATAAAATAACTAAAATTAATTGATTTTTGTATAGTGTTTCAAACATAGTCCAATTTAACAGGCCAAATTCTGCTCTTGTTGTAATTAAATGTTTAGTGCTGATGATATCTACAGTATGGTCAGAAAAAGCATTATATGATGCAGTTTGTCATGGTGGCAGTGAATATGGTCGCATTGCCCACCCTTGTTTTAGTGTGGGATTAACTGTGCCAACTAAAGCAGCTTAGATCTAGGCTGAGGCCTCAAGAGTGACGAGGCCTGTATATCTAACCCCCACCTTTTACAGTCACAGATGTTGCAGGTATCAGTTGACAGTGTTGAGGACAGTTGCTCATTTCTTTATATTTTACTTTGAATCACTTTGTTGATGC
Organism: Brachyalestes nurse; assembly: GCA_037974405.1. Lineage (NCBI taxonomy): Eukaryota > Metazoa > Chordata > Actinopteri > Characiformes > Alestidae > Brachyalestes > Brachyalestes nurse. The sequence goes on along the minus strand of JBBPCY010000136.1, from coordinate 31,094,546 downwards.
CTATCAAACAGCATCATCAGTGTACTTCTTCACTGGCTCAGGCCTTAAGTTAGATTTGCTTTATTGTGCTTGAATGATTCATACATAGGTCACTGTATGGAATAACTAACAAAAACCATTCATCTGAAACTGGTCAGGTTCAGGGACTAGACTAAAATTAGTTTTTGAAAGTCCTCCAAGAATCCTGAAGAACTGTTCCTTAAAACTACATTAAAATACAAGAAGGTCTGCCTCTGTGGAAGCAAAATGTGAAGAAGGAAGGGGTAGCGCCATATTCTTGCCCAGTACTGTACATTTGGAACCGTCAAGGTGTTTGAGGATGGAGTTGATGCTGCATGCATTGTTTGAGGTCCACAGAATCATTTTACTTTATGGTGGCAGGGAGGTTAAAAAAAACAATAAGGACTGGGTTTCTTTGGTGGTGTCCTTTTATCTCTCTTCCAGCATTAATTAGCTGTCATTTTAGCTTGCCACCTCTGAAGCTCTCCAGGCATTTGTTTTGTATAATTTGCAAGTAGTTGTCCCTTTTAGGGTCTTGTTCTGTGCTGGAAAAGTATTAACAATGGGGGGGGGGGGATGTAAACGGTCTCTAAAACCAGAATGAGAGGCTGTAAATGGTTCTTTGAAAATCTGGCAGACACTTGACATAAAAGTAGCCATTCAGTTTTGACTGCTTTCTCTGATTAAGCTGCTGTCAGTTTGCTTTGAATGGCACGACTCTGGGAGCTCTACTCTGTGTATGAATGTAGATTTATCTCATACTCAGGTTGCATCTTTAATGATTTTTCAATTGAATTTGAAATGTAAACAACTTGTAAAGAGTCTTTAGCAGTTAATACCTTTTGAACTGAATGTGTTGTTATTCTTGCTGTTAAACGCTTTCCCTTTTTTCCTTCACAGACTAATTTTGTGATGCCTTAAATATGAAACCTGTGGCCCCATAAAAGTGGAGCTACAGTCGTTGTGGACTGATGGTCATGTTCCACACCATCTTCCTGTCCATAGACATCCTGTAGGGGTGGAGTCCTGCTTGGATTGAGGCATTTCAGTGGAGATACCCTTATCAAGAGCCATGGCTAGCAAGAGGAAGTCGACGATTCCCTGCATGATCCCTGTAAAGACCATGCACCTACAGGATGACCTTGAGAAGGGCCGACATTCTCCCTCATCTAAGGAAAGCAGCTTCTTCCGCAAGGAGGAAGCAGGCGGTAAAGGCTTCCACAGTTTGGACGAATCCCCTGGGCTGGATGCAGGAGATGCACATAAAGATGCTGGCACTTACACCTGCAGACCCTGTAATTTTGAGACGCAAGACCTGAACCTGTTCCTTGATCATGTCTACAGTGGGCACCCAGAGTTTCGCTCGGACCCTAGCTTCTTCTGTGTGGACTGTGGCGTAAGTGCTGCAAAATTTGAGGGGCTTGCCTTGCATAATGCCCGTGTTCATCCCAGTACAATGACTACAACGCTTCAGTTGAAGAGGAAGGACAGAAAGATCACGGTGGAGCAGAACCTAATTGTGGGCCCTGGTGAAGGCATGGGTTCAAAAGAGTCTGAAATATCCATTACCAAGACACCCATCATGAAGATGCTCAAGGGTAAATCGGAACCCAAGAGAATTGTGGTTTCTCACCCAGTCGCCGATGAGCCTGTAACTCCCACCATCAAGCAAGTGGATACAAAAGATTCGACAGCTGTTACAGTCACCCACGTTCCTACCATAGTACACAACGGCGCGGCAAGCAAAGTCAGTATTCCATCTGCCATACAGATTGTCAATGGCTCTGGAGCTTTACCTATGTTAAAAGCAGCTGTCACCCAAGTCGTGTCTGTGGTTCAGAACAGGAGTCTCAACCAGCAGTCATCGCTGTCCTCCTCCCCCTCCTCCTCCTCTTCTTCTGCATCAAGCTCCAAGAATTTACCAAAAGTCATGATTCCTCTGAGCAGCATTCCCACCTACAATGCATCAATGGACAACAGCAGCTTTCTGAAAACTTCCTTCAGCAAGTTCCCCTACCCAACAAAGGCAGAGCTGTGTTATCTGACTGTAGTTACCAAGTACCCTGAGGAACAGATCAAAATCTGGTTCACAGCACAGAGGCTTAAGCAAGGAATTAGCTGGTCACCAGAGGAAATAGAGGATGCTCGCCGGAAGATGTTTAACACCATCATACAGACGGCACCCCCTACTGGTCAACAGCACCGCCAGACTCACCATAGCACCCCTCAACAAACCATTGCAGTCCTGCCAGCCTCTCTGGGTACAACAGGTATCCCGCACATTTTACAGGGAAGCCTTGTTAGCCAAGGAGGAGTCATTGTCACCCAGCCCATGATGGCTAATGGGATTCAGGTCAGCAGTGCTCCTGTTGCCCTGGCTGTAACACCCAAACCACAGGCCGCAGCTAAGCCCATGATGCAGGCAAAACCTGCTGCTGCACTGGTAGCTGATAAAGGACTCAGCATGGTGGTAGGCTCTGTTGGAAGCAGCAATAGTGGAAATTACACCATCAGCAATAGCAGCAGTGGAGGCAGTGCTAGTAGTAGCAGCAGCACCACCACCACGTCAAGCAGTGTTATTAGTAGTGTCAACACAAACAGCAGCCTTAGCAGCCATGCTAGTGTTATAAGCATTGGTAGCAGCAGCAGCAGCAAAATAAACAGCAACAGCAATAGTAAGGCCAGTATACTTAGCACTAATGGGAAAAGCAGTGCGCCAAGCAACAGTAATGCCAAACCAGTTAATGGCAACAAAAACAGCACTAATGTGAAGGCCAGTACTGCAAAAAGTAGCGTGGATAGTAAAGACAGCGCTGATGTTAAAGGAAACACTAAAAATAATGATGAAAACATGAGCAGCAACAATGGTAGCGCCAGCGTTACAGCCAGCACCAGCCCAGCTATGGAAACCACCAGTGACAGCGTCCCTAGTAAGTCTGACTCCCCTTCACCAGCTTCTTCTAACTCACGCACACTCTCCACCACCAGCTTCATGGACCCCAGCTTTTATAAAGTCAAAAAGTCCCAAGAGCAGCTGTTGGCCTTAAAAGAGAGCTTTCTCATCAGCCAATTCCCCAGTCAAGAGGAGGTAGACAGGCTCCTGAGTCTGACTGGCCTGACGGTCCGTGAGGTACGGAAGTGGTTCAGTGACCGTCGTTACCACTTTCGTAATCTCAAAGGCTCAAGGTCAAGCACTGGTGGTCAAACTTCAGCAGCCAATAGTGCCAGCTCTACTGCCTCTGCCTCTACTGCAGCTGGAGACGGTTCGGATAGCCCAGCATCGACAGAAAGGCCCAAGACCCCTCAAAAGTTGCCCCTGAGCCCTTCAAGGCAGCAACAAACACCACCCACACCAACAAGACGTCCTCCTCGACCTCCATCTCCAGACTTCACAGCAATACGGTACAAGGAGCGAGAACCCCACCAGGTTCGTGCTCTCGAATCCAGTTTTGCCCAGGACCCTAATCCACCGGGGGAAGAAGTGGACAGATTACGAGCAGAGACCAAGATGACGCGGCGCGAAATCCATGGCTGGTTTTCCGAGCGCCGCAGGAAAGTGGCAGCCGAGAAGAAGAAGGAGGAGTTAGAACGGGCGGAGAAGGAGGAAGAGGAGGATGGGGAAGAGGAGAAAGAAGAAGGAAAAGTAGGTGAAAAGAGGACAAAAGATGTGGCGGATATTAATGAAGATTCTAAAGAATCTTTATCAGAAACGCTGGAACAGGTCAAAGACGAGAAGCAGAAGGATGACACATCTGGTAATGAGCCAAAGGTTAACCCGATAAAGATTAATCTCAAAATGCTGAAGGTTACTGAAGCCAATGGAAAAGGTGAAATGGAGGGAAGTCCACCTCCAGAGACTACTAAGGCACCTCCCTCTGCTTCTCAGACACCCACGCCCCCATCTCAACCTTCACAAACTTCATATCGAGGTAAGAAGACACCTGAACAACTTCATCTATTAAAGCAAGCCTTTGCTCGCACTCACTGGCCCAGTAGCCCTCTGTACAACGAACTGATCACCAAAACTGGACTGCCCCGCCCAGAGGTGGTGCGCTGGTTTGGGGACTGTCGCTACGTCCTTAAGAATGGTCAGCTGAAGTGGCTGGAAAGCTATCAGTCCATGGTGGATGAAGAGGACTTCCAGAAAGGTGACATCACTGTGCTTCAAGAACACTTGAAATCTAATGGAAAGTTAGTCGAGAATCAGCTGGAAGACCTAGCCAAGTCAAGCAACCTAAGCGAGGAGCTCGTCAGAAGATGGTTCACAAGGCAAGCTAAAGTGCCCCCTGCATCGGAGGAAGGAAAGTCTGAAGGTTCAGAAGCCACAGAAAAATCTTCCTCCGCCACCAAAGGCAAACCTGCCTCGAAACTAACACAGCAGGATGAGGGAGATGTGAAGGAGGAACAGATGGAGCAGAAGGTGACCAACCTCACCTCAAAAGACCAGACCATTAAGAAGACCACTGGAGCTAGTGGTGATAAGCAAGGTGAGGTTCTTTACCTGTTTGATCGTTTGCTTATCAGGTCATGCTTTATGAACATACAAACAGGAGAAGCCATGAAGTTAAATGTTGTTTTTAAAGATACTTTAAGACTTTGGCCTGTTTCTACATACAGGCTTTGTTTGTAGTCATGTGTATGTGATTAAAAAGGGGTATAATGACTAAGGAAAAATCAGATTTGTCAGGAAAGGGCGAACAAATTAGTAGTTAAATGTGCTCCAGTGTTTGGGTGAGGTTTGGGAAGTGATTCTGCATGTCACAAATGGGACCAGTCTACAGAAAACATTAGAAGGGTGGTGATGAAATAGTTGCGTGGTTTAGCCATTTAATCAAACATTACGTGTCAGAATGTTGTGCTTCCATTTCAGGATTGCACAACCTGAACTGATGTTTGTACCCGTTTGTGGGTCTCTGCCGCTGACTGTTCTGTTACACTTATTCAAGCAAATCATAGAGAAACATAGTAACTGCATTGTTGTTTGGTCGATTAGTACCATGTTATTGTTTACCAGATTATGACATCAGGGAAATTATGCAAATTATGACATCAGGGAAAATGCAGTCTTATGAAGACGGTATTAAAAGAAGTCAAGGTTCTTGTCCTGGACCCCATGCTCCCCATGTTTCCAACACTGATCAACAAGCCTTTCACTTGGTTGAAGTGGGTGTTTGTGTGGGGGGCCTCCAGGGCCAAGGTTCTTCCAGTAATAGTGCAGTTTTGGTTTGAGAACTTGGTGGACATGATAGATTCAGAGCTGACATTAGCTGGCTAAGACACTCCTCCTTTTTTTCTGTTAGCTTTGAATAATTTAAGCAGATGTCTTTGCATCTTAGCTTTCAGCCAGCAATCTTACTTGCCTTTAAGGAACTGCTTTTGGCTCCTAAAGCAGTGGTCCTCAAACAGTCCTCTGGGTCCAGACTATTCCAGTAATATCAAGCTGGCTTGGAGAATAAATGTAGCCTTCCTTCAAGACCACTTTAATCTCTACTGCCATGAAGAACCTTTCAGCAGTGTCCATTTTTATAAACGAGACGCAAGGGTCAGGAACTTTCTGCAAGACTTCCACTCTTCCGAGGTCTTCCTGCATGTAAACGCTAAGAAATGTTTAGCAATCTTCATTATATGTGTGTAGCAAAATTATAGGAAGGAGATGCAGCATAGTACCACTTCAGATTGCTTTTAAAGCAGTTCTCTCCAGGATCAATAAAGTTTTCTGGTTCTGATCATATACAGTACTATACAAAAGTTTTAAGACCCATCAGAAAATATTTAAAACCTGTAAAGCTGAGCCGTGTTTTTAAAAGCTATTAGAATGTATACAAATTAACATTGATAAGTGACTTCATGTACCGCATGGAAGCCTAATGTTGCACTCTAGCTCTCATTAACTACAGCAAATTCCTTTAGCTCAATCAATATTTCGTTAGAATGAATCGGGAGCTGCTGAAGTAGTTTCACAAATCCAAGCAAAGGCTGGAGGCATCCAGGGGAAATCTGAAACTAAACCCATGTTCTTCTGACCAGCTCCCAAAACTTCAGGCTCTTTTTACAAACAAAATGTTTTTTTATTTGCTGCTTTGTTTGCATTTATTCTTATGTAAACTTGTGTATTTGCTGGCAGAAAGTACCTCACTGCTCAGAACAGTTTGCACAGTACTGTATGGGCAGAGAGAGAAAGACCTCCAACCTCTCGCTAACTTGAAACAGTTGGACAAAAGCCATTCCCTTTGGAAACTGCCCTTATGGTAATGTCTTTGTTCTTTCCAGGGTCTGACTGAAGAGGAGAAAAGGACCACGTGATAAATGTGTGTATGAGAGGGACAACTTTTTGGCCCCCCCCTGCAGGATGTGCAGCACAGGTGGCCTTTTACTGCAAGTTGTGTCAAAATGGCAGATGTGATTGTAATGGACTCGATGGAGGACATCTCTGAAGATTCCAACCCCAACTGATGCTCCTGTTTTTAACTCTTCGCCCTGAGGCCAACCAGACACTCCCCGCTAAGAGTCACGGCGTGGGTTCTCTTAGCCCATTTTATACACCCAGGATGTTTTTAGGGCTATTTTTCAGCCTTGATGGTAGAGGTAGCTGGGACAGTTAAGAAAAAGTATATATATACTTTGAGTGGAATGAGGCCTTTGGACTGAACGAATGGTCCCTGACTTGATCTGCCAGACGGGAACCACAGAAAAGGATGTGAGAGACGTTTGGTAGATCCGAGGTACATTGTTCATACTGCACAGCTCTCTGAGCTTTTTTTTTCTGTCAGAACGTTCTGTACGGATGGTACACCTGAGGGATGTCTGTATTCTATAGCTGGAACATCAGTACTGGAGCACAGTGTCTTCGTGTAAAGTTCTCCTCAAGGGGAAGAAAAAATAATAAATCATGACTGTTGAAAGTGTCGACACGTTTCACCTGTACAAGTTCGCCTAGGATTGTTGTATAATTTTTACAGATATTTGCAGAATAAATGGAAAAATTTAACAAATCTGGGATTCAGTACTTTTTTTTTTTTCAGCCAAGTTTCACAAGCACAGGCAACTCTCCATAGTTGAATAATTACTTTATTTAATTCTCAGGCTTGAATATGTTTCATATGAAAGGCAAAATTAAAATGTATACCCTCCCCCAATGTAGCATAGGCACATTACAGAAAAAAGGCTTTTTTTTTTTTTTTTTCAAATAAGAGCATCAGTAACAAAACGGTGATGAAACAAATCATTAAAAAAAAGGCATACATGTCCAACAGGGAGTCTCTCATTGATGCATAAATGTGTATATGTACACACACACTCGCACACTGAGGCACATTTATAAGCAGATGCGAGGAGGGGGAAGAGGAAAAACAAAACAAAAAGCAAGTTTACGAGCAAGAGGGAGGCCTAGAGACCGCTTCATCCACAGAGGGTCAGAAGATGACAGCCGACATCGAAAACAAACTGAAGGTGTGTTAAGATCTGGGTAAATACTGATTTGGGCTGGCTTTGCTTTCCCTTCATCCATCTGGAACTCTAATTTGGAACCTTAATCCAGAAGGTTCCATCAGATTCTGAGCTCTTTAAGCGTAACACACAGTATGTAGACTTCTGGGGCATCTTCATAGCGTTTGTTCTGGATGGGCTGACGCTCGCAATCGCACTTTAGCAGGGCTCAGAGGTCACGTACAGTGAAAATAAGACATAATACTGCGCAATATGAACAGTGAAGCACCGAGAAAAAGAGAGCTCCTTCCTATCCAACAATCTCCTGTTCTACAGGAGCAGCCGTGGAGAAACAGGTTTGAGAGACATCGGTTGAGACACATGGACGTTCAGCAGCCTGGCCTGTCTGGACATTTACTGGCTCTTTCCTATACCTGCATCACCTTTCTTAACCTGGGTTCTTTGGATAAGTTCTTATCAGCAGAAAAATGTTTCCATAATTAGAGACCTGGAGGAGACATAGTTGAGCGTTCTTTAAGATTTGCAACATTTCTAAATGTCCAGCCTTGTTACACAAACCTTCTGAGCAACTATGAACCCTATGAGGGACAGTCTCAGTGTATTCATTCATTTGGTCCTTTATAAAAAAAAAAAAAAAACGCTTGGGGTTCCCTCCCAGCAGCATGTGTCCTTCACCATCACCCACTTTTGGCCCATCTAAAACATGCGCACACGGAACAACTCTGAATCGAGCAAGAAACTATCCCACAGATGAGTTGTGTGCTTAAAAGGTGCTACAGAAGAGGTGAAACCGTAAAATACTGTGGAATGTGATGATTAACGTCAAGAGAAGACGAGGCGACCCAAAACAAATCGGATGATGGTAATATAACTCCAGTCGCAGGACGATTAAGATTAAACAGTACCAGACTGACTGAGAACCAAGAAGAAAATTAAAAATAATACGTGCCTCTTCTGCAACGTACAAAAAAGATGACAGGAGACAAAGATTCCATCATGATAAAGTTCTAGTTTCAAAAATAATCTGAAACACCACCTGGTCCCGTTTTCCTGAAGCCTCTCCCCCTAAAATCCGACCTACAAAAAAGGCTGAGGCTTCTCCTGAGCTTCCCTTATGGCTGAGTTTCTGCCTGATCTGGAAAGAGCGGAAAGCAAGATGAAAAGAGAGAGAGTGCGAGCAAGTATAATTGGGGGAAAAAAGGCAAGCCAAGCCCTTGTGTTAGACACATACATTACTTTTAAAAAAAAAAAAAAAAAAAAAAAAGAACAAAAACAAAATCACATTATGAAAGTTAAGAATTGCTGTTTAAATAAATTTGAGAAGAAGGAAATAAACCACATGGAGAGAGAAGCTCTTTGAGAGCAGATCAGCTGCGGCTGTTCTCTGGTAGACAGCGGAGCTGGAATAAATATATATATACCTATATATTTATATATGCCAGAGAGAGACTGAAGGAAAATAAGAAAAAAAAAATCCTAATCTCGAAGCAGTTTCGAAACCAATGCCGATACCACAGTCCCCGCCCAGTTCTCCACCGCTGGCCCTTTTTTTGTTGTCCTCCAGACTGCTGTGTGTCGGCGACGCGCTCAGACGCCTCCTCCTGGCCGATCGTTCAACAGAGGCTGAACAGTTTCTCGTTTCTCTCCGTGACCAAAAAACCCTCCCACTCTCTTCCTCTCACACAGACTCCTGAGGGAGGGATGAAGGGAGGGAGGGAGGAAAGAAAGAAAGCTAGAGAGAGAATAAGACAGAGAGAGAGTAACAGATGAGAGAGAGAGAGAGAGAGAGAGAGAGAGAGAGAGAGAGAGAGAGAGAGAGAGAGAGAGAGAGAGAGAGAGA
>JBBPCY010000136.1:31035407-31046141 GCA_037974405.1 Brachyalestes nurse | reverse complement strand
ATCATTAAAAACAAGTCACTCCTTTCCTGGCTCATGCACATTGGCCACATCACCCTCGCATTCGCCACCTCTTGCTGTTTTGTTGAAAAAAAGAAAAACAAAACAAGGAAATTGCACACAGCTAAAAACCTCAACTCACCATTAAACGTAAGACAGTGCAAAAACTTACATCCAAGTCTCAACGATGTACAAATAGTAGTATATGTTCATATACTATCAGCACCATAGTAAATCTATTAGCATTGACACTACACACGAGCTAGAGCGCTTAATGTAGGAGGGTAACGTCTGCAAACGGCAGGGACATAACACTGAGTGATGTGACAGAACGGTGTATGTGCAAGAGTGTGTGTGCAGAAGTATTTTCCCTCTCTATGCCCACCTAGCTAGCGAGAACCCTTTCATTAACACTGTTGGCTAGCATCGGCACACTCCCATTCTGGTGTTCTAAGTATGAAACGGATCCGCTGGATGGTTCAGCTGGAAACTGGGTGACTTTCCCTTATCTGTAGATCACCCTTTCCTTTTGTTTGCCCTTGGTCACAGTGATTTTTCTACGTAGCTTCTGGTGTGAATCAAGCCAAACCTTCCAATGGTGGGACGAAAGAGGGTCTAGCACAAGACTGGGTTGGAAATTCCTGAGGTCTGAGGCCTTTTGGTGGATCTAAAAGAAAAATATATGAGCCAAAGCATACTGGTAGCCAAAAGATTTTTTTTTGAATTATCACTGCCATACACTGAATAAATAAAACGTAAACACTGGAAAGAGAAGGCCAATCTGCTGGACGTGGATCAAGCCTTGGCCTGAACTGCAGTGTGAATCAGAATTGTTTTTGTTTATAGGAGTAGGATCAATCTGGGTTGGGAAAACTGGCCTTGAATTTCTTGAAAGTCTCAAATTTGTGCAAACTTTCTGGACTTGCTTCTTCACTGGTGCCATAAAAGAGCAGTGGGTGCATGTTAAAGTGTTACCATGGGAGCAGGTGTGGTATAACTATGGAAACACATACTGCATCAGTCAAGGTGTTCCTCAGATAAGTTTTTATAAAACAAATGGCCAATAAACATCAGTGTTTAAATGAAAAACTTTCTCTTTGGCTGCCAGTATACAGAACAAAATAAAGAGTCACCTTCTATACCGCTCTGCACCTTCTTCATTCCAACACACCCTGTAACCCACAGCGGCCTGTGCCTGCCTCTGAAATATGTACTGATCGTGGCATGTTTACCTCTTCATTCAGATATTATAATTGATATATTATGCCATAAACTTAAAGGGATACTCCAGCTATAGTGTATGGTCTACATTTATGGACAAAAAAATCTCCACGTGTTTCCCCATTTTTTGTAAACTCACTTGGGAAAACCAATGAGCAGACACTTTGGGAAGATGTATCAAAACTATTATCCATAATAACTGGGTGTACAATGCAGATGCGGGATGAAAATGCTGGAGTATTCCGTTAAATACTGATATTCTGCTCAGCAGGAGCCTTCAATTGCTATTTTAAGAGAAAACGCTGCCAAGCTAATCAAGCTAATCAAACACATTAAGCACTAAAGGATCCAACCAGTTATAAATTTTCAGTCTTTGGTTGGATTTTCCCCATAATCTGGCACCTTAAGCCTGTGTAAGTGGGCCTATTTAGGCCGCTTAATGGGCTACAATACTTACTTAACGAAATCCCCTCTGATTCCCCATCAATCCTTATTCTCTCCAACATGCCTGAGGCCTCTTTAGTCTGTTTTATTCTTGCTCTCACCTTCCTCTACTTACTTTTCCACTCTCTGTGTTGTAAAGGCATGCACTGAAAAAATGTAAATGCATTTTTGTTCTACTAAAAAACACACATTCATTGCAATGTAAGTGAAAGGCAAAACTGTGCGTAGGTAATATATTTCATTTGTGTAGAACTGATGTAAACAATCAGACGATATGAATGCATTACTTTTTTCTTCAGTGCACCTCTTTCTCCATGCTGGAAACTCCGCATGCACGGCAACACTTTTCCACGGTATGCTCTATCCTTTTTTTTAATACCGAAATGTAACAAAAAAAAGAAAAGAGAAAAATGGACTCTGTGCCCTTGTCCAACACAAAATATGAAAGTAAATAAAGGACATGAGAATATGGCCTCAGACCTATTTTGTATTTGCTATTTCAATGTCCAATCTTGTATTGACCCAGTTTTAACTTGGACAGCCCATTGGACAGCCTATTGGAAACCCCATTGGATGCCCACCAGATGCCCCACTGGAGGACCCATTGCAGAGCCTATTGGACAGATCATTGGGTGCCCGGTTGGACGGCCCATTGGATGGCGCATTGAAAGGCCCATTGGACAGCTTGTTGGCTAGCCCATTGGACGGGCCACTAGGCGGCCTTTTGCTACATGTGGACGCTTGTTTTTTTATATTTACTATTCTAACTTTCTACTTTAAGATCAAGCCAAGTTAGCGACCTTGAGTGTGTGTAAGCTGAAGATATGAGGAATAGACGCTACTGTTTAAAAGGGAGCCTAATCAGACCAAACGAAAAGTTCTTTCTTATTACATGAGTAGGGCACAATAGGAGAGAGAGACTCAGCGGGGGAAACAATCTTGACTGATTAATTTTAGCAGTTAAATCTAAAACCCCTGCTTTAGCTCAGCACATTATAGCTGCAGGGAAAACTGGACTAAACGCTCTAGGCTAACATTGTGGGCTAAGCTACATCTACATGTGACAACACAAAAAAACATGAAAATGTTAGAAAACGGAGGGCTGTGATGAAGGAAAGAGACATTTTGGGTGATTACAGATATCTAGGTCAGGGGTGTCCAACAAGGCCTTATTTGAGCACTGTTTGACGACCTTCCTGCTCAAACACACCTGACTCAACTCAGCAAGTAGTTATCAGGTTTAGTGGATGTGTTAAGCCCCACTGGAGTTTGACTGGTTTTACAAGAGGAGGGTGTGGGATTTGATGGGCCAGGATAAAGCTTGTGTATAATCTTCTTCAAATTTTCACATTAAAGGGGGGAAGCCGGGACGAATAAATTAATTTTACTATTAATATCAGGTGGTTTAGAACAAGGCTACTGGACCAGATTTAACCAATTACAGAAGGCCATTCACTATTATTACTGTCATGTGGATTCAAATTGTGTCTCATTGCTAGTAACTCAAAGTACCTCCCCAGGCAAAACTATCCTACCTCCAACAGGGCTTAAAGGCAGGGAAATCAGAACTGGACGCTGGAACTGGACACCCCTCCCCTAGATGGTATGTGTAATAATGCCCTCAGTGCGAAGTTGTGCCCGCAGGGCAGGTCAGTGGCAGATGCTGCGCTGGCACGGCTGGTGCAGGAAGGATTTGTGGCTGTTAGTGGCATGGCGCGGGATTTGCTCGCGGACGCGGTTCTGGCGCTGCATGCGGTTGCGGCTCAGGTGGCGGCGCTCCACGCGGGCTTTGGCCCGTTGTACACGGGACACCTGCGTCACCTTGGCCAGGGGGACAGCCTGACAGGCTGCTCCTCGGGCCATCCTAGGGGGCAGGCTGCTCCTGATCACAGGGGGCGGCACTGACTCAGACATCCTGCTGAAAGAGAGAGAGGGGGGACCTTTGTCATCCATCTGTAGACATGGAGAGCCAGCAGTTTGTCATGGAGCAGACATGGAGCTCCTTGAAACCCTAGAATTACTGCTGTTCTTTTGACAACATGAGTATAATAAGAGGAAAAGGTGGGTGATGGGTATCAAATGTTCCCTTTACCCAGAAAATTCCAAGTCACAATATATCATATATTGTGATATATCATATCATAATTATTGGCCTCCATGCAATTTTGTGCAACATTTTTTTGCTAACAGAACAGCACTTACAAGATAAACATTTTTCTTCCTTCATTTACCCTTATGGAATCAAAAAGGGTAATCGATAAGAACCAGAATCGATTCGAAAAAACAGTATAGGAATTGATGAAATTCAAATGATACTTAACCCTATCCAGATCTTACAGAGTCCTAGCTTTTTTAACGCGCTCCCTCTTCTTGAGCTCCACCGACAGGTTTACAGTTGTAATTAAATAAAGGGACCTGGATGGCTCCAGGTGCTTTTGCTGTGTCACCACATTTTTATACCCCATTGAAACAGGAATTTATTGATTATTCTTAAACACTTGTGCCTAATTAATGATGGTTCTTAAACATTTAAATATGCATGAGATCATACTTCATTTACATTTCTTTAATTCACATTCTTGGGGTGCCAATAATTGTGACCTGATATAGTTTTTTTAAAACATATGTTTCACTAAGTGTAACTCTCTGACTAAATGAATCTCAAACATAGGTAAGATTAAAAAAAAAATTACTGGTAAAGTGGATTTTTATAAGCCAATTAACATATTTTTACTATCATGTGTAGAATCAAAAAAGCTTGTATAAAACATTAAAATAATCTCTGCCCAGTGAAAACACTTCTGTGGAGACTCGAATACAGGCTATCAACATTAACCTTAGCTTTCTAACTAACTTGTTATATCTTAACTCTTTGGAAGGTAGTAATGATAAAAACAGCAATCAACAGATCAACATTTTAATCAGCGATGGTGGTTTGTGATTAGACTGATCAGCACTGACAAAAGCCCTGTACCAGTTTATCATATCAATAGGTCCCAGTAATTTGTGCCATGGAAAAATGGCCTTTGTGTTATTAAAAGTATCAGCATAACACTATCTAAGTGTAATGCTGGCAGAACTGTTAGGTGGATTCATCTCACTGTGAAGACACAAATTCTTGTCACATATATGCCATATAGCCCCCAGTGCTTCCTGTTGGATATTACAATCTGTCACAAAGACTGCTTGATACATTATAGAGCATTATAATGTGATTTTATATAAAATACCCAAATAAGAAGACACCAATTTGTTCCAGTCCTGGTGTAAATACCTCAACGATGTGGTTTGTTCAGAACTGACGTGACCTTGAGGCTTACCTCACGCTGCTGGCCAGGCTGGCTACACTCTGCTCCACCACAGACAGGTTGCCAGGGGAGACATAGACGGACATGCTGGGGTGCTCGATGAGCAGGTCCTCCATCGGGCTGGTCTCCGCTGTGGCTCCCTCTGCAGTGAAACAGGGGGGAGGGGTGACAAACCAGCTCTCGTCCATGCTGCCCCGCTCCAGCCCGCTGCCTCCACTGCTACAGTCGCTACGGGAACTTGGCGACACAGGGGCGGAGCCCAGCGGGCAGTGGGCGGGGCTGGACAAAGCATTCACTCCTACGGACCCAACAGGGAGAAGGGGGACGGGGCAAAGTGGGGAGGTGGGGTTGCTCAGGGAGGGGGGGCATGCCGCCTTAGCCTTGGCCACTCTAGTCCTGCGGCTTTTGCGGGGGGAAAGGGCGGGGTCACATGTCCGAAGGGGCGAAGTTGCATCATGTTTAGACTCCGCCCTCTGACACTCACTGTTGGGCAGCGACTGTGCCGTTGGTGGTGCCTCCGCCCCATCCTCGCCCAACATGGTGCAGTCACCATTACCTGAGCATACAGTGAGGGGGGTTGTATAGAATATGTATTCGGGTAATAAAATATAGGGACAAAATATATACAAATTAATAGGAAGGGGTGAGTGGGAAGCCATGCGGGTGGGGGATACCGGTATAATGTGAACACACACACATGCACCAGTGGGGGAGGATTTAAGTCAAATATGAGGGAATGGGAGAAGGTAAAAAACAACACAAGACATAAAACATAGGAATACTATCATTAGTGTCATGTACCTATGAAGTACATGTATCGTGTCATATATGTTGGGTAGATCACTTCATAATTTTGATCTTAGATGTCTCACATACACACTTTATGGAGTTATATACAAAATTTGCATAAGTAATTTTAATTTTCACTTAAAAACAGCAGCAGCTTTCTTGCTTGAATTTTTGTCCAAATTTATAGTAATGTGAAGCTACTTAACAACTTGCTGCAGTTTGTGTGTGATCAGTTAGGCATGCAGTTAGTGCTATGCTAATTAGCCCTCTCTCACTTTAGCTATATTACCCTGGTAGCTCTAGTACAATTAGGGAACGTTACCCAGAGGAAAGGAAAATTCAGAATAAGACTGTATCCAGTGCGTTTTTTCCTAGCTATAACTGAGCTTAGTTAACATCAATATGGGATTCTGACCATTTTCTCTTAAACTTCCTTCAGCTCCTGAGAAAGAACCTTCCTTTAATTTTAGCCCAATCCTAATTTAAGATCTTAAAATGCTCTTTCTTTTCTCTCACTGCTCTGATATTTGTTTGTCTCAGATAATCAAATCTTCACATAAACCATGAGATCCAAAAAACTTACAACATCTGTAATTTGTCTTATAGTGACCAAATTCAAGTCTTGACTACCAAAGTCAGACAGTTTTAGATCCATAAGGTTGTTAAAGAGAAGAAAAGTAAGAAGAACAGCAAAAGAACTTCTGTTTTAAGTTGATTTTTTTTCGTTTTTCTCATTATTTCTTCTAAAGGAGGTTTGGAAAAGATGGTTGTGAGCAGTGAAATCTTCCTCTGGGTAGACTCCAAACATGTCTTAACTGGGGTTTAGTACAAAATTATATGGTCTTTGATGGCCTTTAGCACTTACTAGTGTTCAAAATGTTAACTGACACGCGTAGATGCGAACTACAGTATGGCCACGAAAGACTACACTACCCAGATTTCCCTGAACACTTACCAGGTAAGTTGACCAGAAGCCATCCCTCCTCGTCTGCCTCGGCCACACAAGGTTTAGGTTCCTTCAGGTCAACGGAAACGTCCTGAACCTCTCCGAACAAAAGGCTGCTGAGTCGCTGGAACATGGTCACCAAAGCTGAGGTTGAAGTGCAGGATTGGGTGGCGTCCTGAGTGAGAGCTGCCTTTGTGTTTTCCTTACAAATGAAAATGTGATCTATCTATTTACAGCTACGAATTTTGTTGCTCTTCAGTGGCTGTTTGAGTGTGATCAGCGGCGTGTGTTGGCCTCTTTCGCTGGTCAAGCCCTTGTTATTGAAGGAATCGCCAGACTGAAGTGCAAATTTATGGTCTCTCTTATACTGCAAAGGCCTGGAAGGAACCAAAAAGGGAAACGACAGTGAGGACACAGTGTCAGAGAGCTGTTTATTATAAACATACTTGTCCGGATCCAACAATTCCTGGAAATATCCTTTAGGGGGCGCTGTGTAAGTTATAAAATTCCAGTTTTTACAGCCCTATAGTGCCCTGTGTGTCCATCCTGAAGTTCTGCACATGGCTAAATTTTCATCAGCTCTTTGTTAGACATGTTTTACACTGTTAAGTGCACTATGTAGGGAGCAGGGAGCTGTTTGGGACGCAGCCCCATCTGTGTTACTTGCATACACTTCTGTGTGTCTCTCTTTACTGCACATTTCTCAGAGTTTAGTTTAGCATTTACCTGATCATCCCGATATCAGAGTCAGTGATTTTGGCCTGAATCAGACCAACACTAATACTAAGTATCGGACTGGCACAGCCCTAGTTTTAATTCCGTGTATCACGTGCTTGCCTGAAATGTAATGAAATATTTTTACATGTTTTATGTTTTATATATTTTGTTTATTATATTTCATGCATTTTTAAGATCTGACTTCACGGTGCACATCACATTCTCGGTGGTGTACAAAATTATTGTTCCCCTCCATCAAATTATGTTTGCATGATTTACTATGTGAAAATGAGTACACACTTGTGCATATTTACTGTGTATCGGCTGAATTTACCTTATTGGTATGAAAATGCATGAAATATGAAATGCATGAAATGAGGCCTATATAAAAATTATAGTACATTGCCATTTGATGTTTTATTTTTTAATGTATTAAATCTGAAATAATGCATGTGTTAACATATTTTGTCTTACAAAATCAGCTAAATGTGTCATTTAATGTACTTTTCTGCAGTGCTTAGCTCCATCCATCAACTGCAGCCACTCCGTTGCCACTGGGTCAGAGCTGTCTTGTGGGTGAAGAAAACTTGTGACCAAACTTGTGAGCCTCGTTATAAAATCTGAAGATGAAAGTGCATCATACTTTGATATTTAATGGTGCATTCTTTTCCCCCAGAGGTTACATAGAGGGGTGCCCTCGGTACCAGCGTGTGATCTTTAGCATGTCAAATTCTTACTTGACATTTAAAACCACTTCCCATTTCGAAGTCTGTACTTACACGTGTGGACACGTGAATCCTGGAAAAACAGCATAGAAGCATCCAACTGTTTCTTGCCATTATACACACTCGCATCTGAATACAGTGGATCAATGAGAGACATTTCTACACCTCTCATAATACTTAGGTGTATTTATAGCCAATTAGGAAGCGGGATCTGTAACACTTTACTGGAGGGCAGCATTAATTAGACTGCATGACTCCTGTGACACCTACATAGACCTTCATAACACCTACATAGACCTTTATAACGCCTACATAGACCTTTATAACACCTACATAGACCTTCATAACACCTACATAGACCTTTCATTAAACCTACAAAGGGCTTCATAACACCTACATAGACCTTCATAACACCTACAAAGACTGTTCATAAAAGCTACGTAAGTCTTCATGACAAATAGATAGGCCTTCATAACACCTACATACACCTCTCGTGACACCTCCAAAGACCTTTTGGGAAACCTACCTAGGCTTTACTCAACACCTAGATAGGCCTTTTATGACACCTACACAGACCTTTCATGACGACTACATAGGTCTTCAATACACTTGCATAGAATTTCACGACACCTGCATGGGCCTTTCATGCCCACTGATATAAACATAAAAGCCTATCATGATACCTACATAGGCCTTCCATGATACCTAAATAGGCCTCCCATGATACCTACATAGACCTTCCATGATACCTACATAGACATTCCATGATACCTACATAGACCTTCCATGATAATTACATTAGCCTTCATAACAACTACACAAGCCTTTCACGACAACTGGTAAAAACATACACAAAGACTTGGTCCGATGTGTCAGCTATGATCAGTTTTGATGTCCTTTCACTTCTGCAAGTCTTATGTTAACTTGGAATAAAACTTTATAAATCTTAAATAAAACTTATGGGATTAGTATAGGGTTATGTCAGATGAAATGTAGGATTCATGCAGCCTTATGAACTCAGCCCTTGAAGAGTTACCAAAAAAATGTTTTGGCATATTTCCGCACAGAACATTTGGACACATGCGCATGTGCAAAAGTTTGTGCGCCTCAGGTCAAACGTATTTGGAGGGCCAGATTTGCTAAGAATGAGCTGACTAGAAGGAGAAGAAAACAGAGCCTTCAGTCACTCTATCCTGTTGTGCTTGCTGAAGGGTCAATGAGTGCAAAGAAACTATCTAAGCCCCGCCCATCACACTGTGCAAAAGGAAACCAATTGGGAGAGGTGTCTCAAGAGGAGGCAGTCCAGGTGGCTGACCCAAGTCAAGCAGAAAGGCCGAGCACTATAAATAATGCAGTGGCAGAGGACATACCACAAATGTACACAAATGTTTTTTAACCTCTGTCCACAGATTCCTGCCTCATCTTGTCAAATTATGTCATCATAATGTCAGGCTGTGCCCTTTAAATCTTACTGTTTTTATGGGACTACAGCACCAAATTAATGAAGTTAGAAGAGGAGCTAGAAGAAGTGTGGACTTAAATTAGACCCATTTGAAACACAGAGGCCTAGGAAGGGAAGATAACCCGGCTGTGTTTCCTGAATGGGTAACAGGGCAAAATGAGGACACTGAAACACCAGTGTTGGCCTAAAAGCATACCTACAGGTCGGGTCTGCACCTGCAACACCAGTTTGCTGATCTACAGTACTGTGCAAATGTCTTATTCACCTATGCAAACCTATGCAAGTTATTTTTCTCAGCTTGTGAAAATTAATGTGTGTTTCTACTGTCAAAGTTCGAATCAGAATAAATGCAAACAAACAAGAAAGCAAGTATCTAATTTTGTTTTGTTTGTATAAAAGTAGTTGATATTTTCTGAGCTGGTTTCTGATGAAAAATACGAGTAATACTGGACTTCCACAAGGAACATACTGATAGACTGAACATACAATCACTAATTACCATACAATTGCCATTACATAATATTATTTTTATTTATTCTATTTAGTTTTATTTAGTATGTTTAGTAACATTAATGTGAAATAACACTCACTGCTTATCTTAACAGTTTTTAAACATTATTTTCACAGGTGCCTAAGACTTTTGTTCAGTGTTGTAAATATCTGCCTTACTGAATAATGTCACATTGCCCATTTGTGAAGGTAAATGAGCAATTTCATGTTCGTGGGCGCGTCAACAATCACTTTCTCATGCTGGCCTGCTTGTAAACAGTCTCATTCTCATGTGATTCCCTCCTGCCCTGCAAAAACACAAGCTTTCACTGTTTGAGTTTTGGGTTTGGGTCATGCGTCAGTTCTGAAACTCGCTCTCCTGAGCACGCAATTCAAGTCCTGAGCGGATGTCTGGTGTGAAATTTGCTGAAATGAGATGAGCCATGTTGGCACCCTTGCCTGTAACGTGTGAAGTGAATTTGCAGGGTTTTTTAATAACACAGGTCAACAGGTCAAAAACATCAGAGATAAGTTTATGTGGGTTTTGTAGTGTTTTTTATGCTGATTTCAAATCTGTGTTTAGTTTTTCCCACACGTACAGTTTTTGTGATGAAGCTCGTTATATATTGCATGATA
>JBBPCY010000136.1:31013403-31035307 GCA_037974405.1 Brachyalestes nurse | reverse complement strand
GGGAGAGTCTGGGTGGGTTCTCAGTGGTAAGTGGGAGTCTGGGTGGGTTCTCAATGGTAAGTGGGAGTCTGTGTGGGTTCCCAGTGGTAAGTGGGAGTCTGGGTGTGTTCTCAGTGTTAGAGCTCTGTATGATGTGACAGTGAAGTTGAGGAACAGAAGGTGGTCTAGGTAGAGGTTTTGTATGAAGGACAGGAGTGGTGAGGATTTGTGAAGCTCTGAGACCAGAAGATCTAGCTCTTTAAGGTCTGATCAGACCTGCAGATGGAGTTTACCTTTAATACACTGAAGAATGATGAAGCTACAGACTGTGAATTTGTGTGAGCACATGTGTTTTTGTGTGAAATGCAGTGCTGATGAAGCCTGGTTTTGGTTTAATCTGTGAGGGATGTGGACTTTTCACTCTCTCTTTCTCTCCACTCTTTCTCTCTCCACTCTTTCTCTCTTTCTCTCCACTCTTTCTCTCCCCTTTCTCTATTTTTCTCTCTCTCCACTCTTTCTCTCTCTCCACTCTCTCTTTCTCCGCTCTTTCTGTCTCTCTCTCTCTCCACTCTCTCTCTCTCTCTCTTCACTGTCTTTCTCTCTCTCATTCTCCCTCTCAAACAATTGACAGTAAAACAGAAAACAGTCTGAAGAGAAAAAGAAAAGCTTTGTTCTGTTTCTCACACACTGAACTCATTACTGCACTGTTTGTTTTTTCGGGGTTGCAAACCTCAAGGAAAGCGTCCCCCCTGCAGAGGGAGCGGAGAGAACTCACACACACACACACACACACACACACACACACACACACACACACACACACACACCACAGAGCCGGCACCGCGCCACAGACCCCTGCCGCCACCACTTAAACCTTTCCAGATGTGCTTACATCCGTCCCCCTGCGGAATGATGCCACCAAGCACACACACACACACACACACACACACACACACACTCACAGTGACAGTTCCATGTTAAGAGGGCACTGACTCTTTATGCCATCTGTGTGAAACTCATCAATAATAACTGTAATGATGTGCATAACCACAGTGATGAGTGTAACTGTAATCATGTATAGAACTAGAACATATATAATTAAATAATTATTTTTGAACTAATATAAACATTACATATAAACATGTAAGCTCTATATAACATAAATATATAAACACTATATAAACATAATGTATATAAATGTGAACAATTATATAACTGTAATGAACATTAGAATACTAATAAACATAAATGCAATAAAACATTACATAACTATTAAACATAAATTCCGCATTATTGGGTCAAAGAGTTGTGTGGTCAAGTAAAATTATTACTTTTAACTGAACACAGATAGAAAAACACAACACAGAGACACAAACACGCTTCTCAGTCCATGTGAGTGTGACAGTGTCAGAACTTTTATTTAGGGTTCCCCTTCTTTTAAGGGATTGTGATTTGTTGTTTGTTGTTTGTTGTTTACTAGTGGTCAGGATTTTTCTGAGAGGAGCCATCCTGCCAGGTGAGGACAAGACGTTTCACACTGCAGACTGAAACACAGAGAGGAGGCAGAGAGGAAACAGCTCACACACACACACACACACGCGCGCGCGCACACACACACTGAAGGCAGGAAGTCATAAATAGGAGTTCACAGTTGCCCCAGCCAAATGGGACAGAGAACAGTCTGATCAGACGAGGTGTGAGTGTGTGTCTGTGTGAGTGTGAGAGAGAGAAAGAAAGAGAGAGGGTGTGTGTAGTGTGGGGTATTTAACAGTTGTGTGGCAAAATTGACAAAATGCTGCAGTGAGGAACAAACCAGAGGGCCATCAGAGTGAAGAAACATCCACTGAAACATCCTACACAGACATATATAAATATATAAATATATATGTGTATGTGTGTGTGTGTGTGTGTGTTTATATATACACACACACACACACATACTTACACAGCCATTCACAAACACTAACTCGCCTACACACATACACCACCTCAAACACACACACACACACACATATACACATACTATTATACACTGCATATATAAATGTAAATATTATCAGTTCATTTAGATATAATGTGTTGTGTTGCTGTGTAGAGTTGTGTTGTTGTTGTAATTCCATCACAGGCTGTTTTACACTCAGGTGTTAAATGAGCAACACCTGGATCAAAGAGCAAGAGCAATGTGTGTGTGTGTGTGTGTTGTGGGGGGTTAATCTCCTCCTCTGCTTGTCCTCACACACACACACACACACACAAAACTCCACCCCCTTAAAGACCCTTGTGCTACAACAGGTGTGGGGAGGAGACAGTATTGGAAGAAAAGAGAGAGGGGGAGAGAGAGAGAGCAAGTGTGTGTGTGTGTGTGTGTGTGTCTGTGTACACCTGTTGCAGAATCCTCTCACTGGCGATTAAAGCTGGGAGATTGAGATCAGCTTTATGAAAGTGAATATGAGAAGCGGTGTTTTCATCTTTTTTTCTACATTTATTCTGATAGAGTCGTGTGAGCAAAGCAAGTCCTTACCGACTCAGGAATGTGAGTTTTCCATAATCTCTCTCTCTCACACACACACACATACCATTCACACACCTTACACCCCACACACAGGTGTGTTTACATATATTCAGAAACATGCAGTATTATGATACCATATAGTATATAGTACTATACAGTAATATACATATTTACATTTACGGCATTTAACAGACGCTTTTATCCACAGTGACTTCCATTCCCTAACTACAGGGACAGTCTCCCTGGATCAGCTTGGGGTTAAGGGTCTTGCTCAGGAACCCAATGGTGGTCTGCTGAAGGTAGGATTCAAACCCATGACCTCTTGGTCCAGAGGCAAGTATCCTACCCACTGGGCCACCACCACCACATATTCAGAAAGACAGTTTTACACACACTATTTATTTATCTCCCTCTAAGAAGAGGAGATAGAGAAGAGATGGACTAGGATGCACTATGTGAAAACGCTGAGGCGGCAGAGGCAGTGTGATGCTCTGGGTCATGTTGTGCTGGAGAATCTTGGGTCTTACATTCGTGTGGACATTCCTTTGACACGTAACACTGCAGACCAAGCTGTTCCCCAATGGCAGTTCCACTCTCAGCAGGATGATGCACCCCCCCCCCCACACACACATTACAAACACTGTTCAGGAACCATTTAAGGAACATCACAAAGAGCTCAAGGTGCCTCCAGATTTCCCAGATCTCAGTTTGATCAGTTCATTTATATGGGATGTGGTAGTCCATTCCTTGGACGTTCCATCTCACCGCGTATAGGACCTGCTGGTGTAGAACCAAAGACCTTCAGAGCTCTTGTGGCTGATCAGAGAGTTTATATACATTTAACTCTCTCGACTGCAGCTGAACTGGTCAGAGAGAAAGAGAGGGATGGGGGTTAGTGGGGTGCTCAGTAGGGGGGAGGGGGTTGGGGGGGTTAGTGACAGTGGTAGTTAATGAGGATTGACATGAGCAGAAGGAGAACTGGGGGGCGTTAAAGTGAGCAAGCTGCCAAAAAGGCAAGTGCAGCAGGGTGTGTGTGTGTGTGAGTGTGTGAGGCACCTTGCAACAGCTGGACTCAATTAAGTACACCCCCCAAGCCTGGGGGAGCGGGGGGGACAGGGGGGTCTGAGACGGCCGGCGCCAGGAGAGGAGCAACAGGTCAGAGAGAGACAGAGAGAGAGAGAGAGAGGAGAGAGAGAGAGAAGGAGAGAGGGAGGAGAGAGAGAGAGAAGGAGAGAGGGAGGAGAGAGAGAGAGAAGGAGAGAGAGAGGAGAAGGAAAGACAGAGAGTGAGAGAGAGAAAGGAGAGAGAGAGAGAGAGAGAGAGAGGAGCGAGCGATAGAAGGAGAGAGAGAAGAGAGAGAGAGAGGAGCGAGAGATAGGAGAGAGAGAGAGGAGTGAGAGAGAAGAAGAGAGAGACAGAAAGAGAGAGAGAGGAGAGAGCAAGAGAGAGGATCGAGAGACCGAAGGAGAGACAGAGAGAGAGCAAGAGCAACAGCATGGCCTTTTAAACCTCACTTCCTGTAGAGAATTTTCTCATCCAAAAACACAGAGAACCTGAGAGAAAACAAACAGAACATTTCAGAATATTTCAGTACATTTTAGGACATTTCAGGATATTTCAGAACATTTTACCCAAAACCCAGTCTGCAACTCTGTTCTGGATAAACTCCCCAAGTCAGAACAGCGGAGGTGAATGGAACCAGACGTCTGCCTCTAAAAGCTCCTCACAAAAATTACTTCATGAAGTGGTTATGGTTGCACCGCTTGACGCCCAAGACGCTGTTCTAACAGAGTTTTGATAAGCTTTTGCTCTTAATGCTGAACCCAGGGATACAACAGTGAAGTCTGGGGGACTTATAATACATTAAAAATCACAGTTTCTCACTTTTTAACGGCAGAACTTTCTGCCCGTAAGGTTTCTGCTGCTCCTTCAATTCTCCATTTATAAAAGCACTGAACACTGACTGTGTGTGTTTGTGTATACATGAGTGTGTGTGAGTGTGTGCGTGTGTGGTTAATAGTGTCCATAGCAAACAACTACAGAAGAACAACGCCATCTACTGGCCACAAGCTCCTTATTAGAATATTAATGTTGATTATTAATAATAACAAAAACATTGCAGCTCACATAACTGACCACTATATCTTCTGCAAGTGTTCCATCAATAAACTAAATAAAATAAATAAATCTGACAAGACTGAAAAAAACATGAGAGAGAATGAGCGAGAGACAGAGAAAGAGAGAGAGAGAGAGAGAGAGAGCGAGAGAGGAAAGACAGGGAAAGAGGGTGAGGGAGAGAGTGAGAAAGAGAGAGAAAGATAGAGACAAACAGAGAAAGGGAGAGGGACAGAGAGTGAGAGACTAAAGAGAGAGACAGAGAGAGAGAAAGAGGGACGGAGTCGGAGTCAGTAAAGTTTGTAATCACAGTATTTACTCAAGTAATTTTTTGTGACTCATTTACTGTTAATTAACGCTTAAGGTCATATAAAGCTCCTTATTCTGTCACTGTGGATCTCTGGCTCCCTCTGGTGCTCGTCATGGTGGTGGTATTAAGGGGAGAAACCATGTTTAACTGGGGAGGATGGAAACTGTGAGGACATGAACCACAACTGATTTTGAAAAATGAAAAAATACACAAATAAAAGTAATAAGACTTTACTGTTTATTTCATTGTTTGCTTATTTTTACTGTTTACTCTGCTTATTTACACTATATGTTTTTTTACTGTTTACAGTTTTTGTTTGCTATGTTTTTTAGAAACCCGTAAGACGAGTGATCACAGTTAAAACTCATTTACACTTTTTAATGTTTTTCGGAGGGAGATGCGTCTAAAACTCCAGATCAGACACACCGGCCCTTAACACATTTATTTACATCACACTTATTTACGTAAACACACAGAACCCAGATGTAAACATTCTGTTCAGATGAAGGTTCTGTGCAGGTGAAGGTTCTGTCCAGCTAAAGATTCTGTCCAGGTGAAGGTTCTGTGCAGGTGAAGGTTCTGTCCAGCTAAAGATTCTGTCCAGGTGAAGGTTCTGTCAAGGTGAAGATTCAGTCCAGGTGAAGGTTCTGTGCAGGTGAAGGTTCTGTCCAGCTAAAGATTATGTCCAGGTGAAGATTCTGTCCAGGTGAAGGTTCTGTCAAGGTGAAGATTCAGTTCAGGTGAAGGTTCTGTCCAGGTCAAGATTCAGTCTGGGTAAAGGTTCTGTCCAGGTGAAAATTGTGTCCGGGTGAAGTTTCTGTCCATGTGAAGGTTCTGTGCAGGCGAAGGTTTTGTTCTGGTGAAGGTTCTGTTCTGTTCAGGTGAAGATTCTGTTCAGTTCTGGTGAAGGTTCTGTGCAAGGTGAAAAATCTGTGCAGGTGAAGATTCTGTCCAGCTGAAAATTCTGTCTAGGTGCAGGTTCTGTCCATGTGAAGGTTCTGTGAAGGTGAAGGTTTTGTTCTGGTGAATGTTCTGTTCTGTTCAGGTGAAGATTCCGTTCGGTTCAGGTTAAGGTTCTGTGCAAGTGCAGATTCTGTCCAGCTGAAAATTGTGTCCGGGTGAAGGTTCTGTGTAGGTGAAGGTTTCGTTCTGGTGAAGGTTCTGTTCTGTTCAGGTGAAGATTCCATTCAGTTCAGGTAAAGGTTCTGTGCAAGGTGAAGATTCTGTGCAGGTGAAGATTCTGTCCAGCTGAAAATTCTGTCTAGGTGAAGGTTCTGTCAATGTGAAGGTTCTGTGCAGGTGAAGGTTCTGTTTGTTCAGGTGAAGGTTCTGTCCAGCTGAAGGTTCTGTCCTGGTGAAGATTCTGTCCAGGTGAAAGTTCCGTGCAGGTTAAGATTCTCTCCAGCTGAAGGTTCTGTACTGGTGAAGATTCTGTCCAGGTGAAAGTTCTGTACAGGTTAAGATTCTCTCCAGCTGAAGGTTCTGTCCAGGTGAAAGTTCTGTGCAGGTGAAGGTTCTGTCCAGGTGAAGGGTTTGTCCAGCTGAAGGTTCTGTCCAGGTGAAAGTTCTGTGCAGGTGAAGGTTCTGTCCAGGTAAAGATTCTGTGCAGGTGAAAGTTCTGTGCAGGTCAAGGTTCTGTCCAGGTGAAGATTCTGTCCAGGTGAAGGTTCTGTCATTGTGAAGGTTCTGTCCAGGTGAAGATTCTGTTCTAGGTGAAGGTTCTGTCAATGTGAAGGTTCTGTCCAGGTCAAGGTTCTCTCAGTGTGAAGATTCTGTTCTAGGTGAAGCTTCTGTCCAAATTAAGATTCTGTCCAGATGAAGGTTCTGTTCTAGGTGAAGGTTCCGTTCTAGGTGAAAGTTCTGTTCTAGGTGAAGGTTCTGTCCAGGTGAAGTTGAGCTCCTGAGGTGTCTGTTGTATCTGTTTATGATTATTATTGAAGAAGCACCAGGATCGTATTCCTCCTCTAAACATCAACATAATTTCAGACTTTTTCTACTACTTTTATCACAAACCACAGTAAATTTCCAGTGTTTTCCAGTGTCTCTAGTCGTGCTCAGGAACTGTCAGGAGAGCATCTTCTGCATCACGGTCCACACTGACATTCTGAAACAGGGTAAAGGTTAAATGTCTGCAAAGGGGTTAAAGGTTAAACGTCCCACCCATCCCTTGCTTAGGCTGCGCATTTACCCATACTGCAGAAAACACAGGCACTATCCAGCTCTATATGTTCGACTCTGAGTCGGACCCAGAGCAAGATGAACACAACACTTCATGTGACTTGCCTTTGCCTGTTCCTCTCAGTGTCTTATGTGTGCTCGTAAAACCAGCAGACAAAAATGTCCGATCTTCAACTAATCTAGTGGGCGAGGCTCGACAGGTGAGGGGCAGTTCTATGCACATTTCCTCATTCTGATGTCAGAATAAGGGAGCCGCCCAAACGGCTCATAGAAGCATATGATTCCCGACAACAAAATCTTTCAATTGACCTCACAAAAAACGGATGGATGGGTTTTTTTCGCACTTGGAATGTTTATAGGAGCAGTAGAGACCGAAATGGAAATACAAAAGAATGTAAAATGTGATTTTTGCATAATATGTCCCATTTAAGGTTTAAAGGTTAAAGATCAATGATGGGGTTAAGGGTCATTGATGGGGTTTAAGGTCAGAGATGGGGTTAAATGTTTGTAATAGGGTTAAAGTTAATGGGGTTGAAGGTTAGTCTGTGATAGGGTTAAAAGTTAAAGGTCAGTGATAGGGTTTAAAGGTTAAAGGTCTGTGATGGGGTTAAATGTTTGTAATAGGGTTGAGGGTTAGTCTGTGATAGGTGAAAAGGTTAAAGGTCTGTGATTGGCTTAAAGGTCAGTGATAGGGTTAAAGGTCAGTGATGGGTTTAAAGATCAGTGATGAAGTTAAAGGGTTAAAGGTCAGGGACTCACCACAGGTTTATCTCGGTGTGTGTTCACCGCCTCAACATTCAGAAACACCGACTCAACTTTACAACCTGGAGGAGGAGAATAAAGAGAGAAAGGGAAGAGGAGAGGAATGGAGAGAGAAGAAGAGAGGAAGGGAAGAGGAGAGGAATGGAGAGGAAGGGAAGAGGAGAGGAGAGGAATGGAGAGAGGAGAAGAGAGGAAGGGAGAAGAGAAGAGAGGAAGGGAGAAGAGAAGAGAGGAAGGGAAGAGGAGAGGAATGGAGAGAAGAGAAGAGAGGAAGGGAAGAGGAGAGGAATGGCAGAGGAGAAGAATGGAGAGAGAAGAAGAGAGGAAGGGAAGAGGAGAGGAGAGGAATGGGGAGAGGAGAAGAGAGGAAGTGAAGAGGAGAGGAACGGAGAGAGAAGAGAGGAAGGGAAGAGGAGAGGAACGGAGAGAGAAGAGAGGAAGGGAAGAGGAGAAGAGAGGAAGAGAAGAGGAGAGGAATGGAGAGAGGAGAAGAGAGGAAGTGAAGAGGAGAGGAATGGAAAGAGGAGAAGAGAGGAAGGGAAGAGGAGAGGAATGGGAAGAGGAGAAGAGAGGAAGTGAAGAGGAGAGGAACAGAGAGGAGATAAAAGATCCGTCCTTCAGACAAACAGTTACAGCAGGAACTTCACACATTTCTGCATTTTAATTTAATATACTGGAGAAAAGTGAAACATAAAATATAGTTTGTGCATAAGTCTGAGCACCCCTTCAGTCAGCACTTATTAAGAGCCTGTTTTTCTGGAGAGTCTCAGCTGTAGATTTAGGATGATTTCTGTGGTTCCAGAACCTCTTTCATCTCCTCCCAGCACAGCAGATCCTCCTCATGACGTTCCTTCATCTGAACGCCTCTCCTTTTATCTGACTGCTTTCAAAGCATTGGCTGTCGCCCCCTGGTGGGCTGTGAAGATCACTTACAATAAATAAATCATGTAATTTTTAATTTTGTGTGCTTTAAATTATCATAACACATACATGATTAAATATCTACATTTAGGCTCTAAATGATGTGTTTATTGATCTTATCTAGTTTTGATCAGGATAATTGATGGAGGATCTAGTGCTGATCAGAGTCTGAGTATAAGGTCTGGGTGGTTGTTCAGTTTGGGAAGACCATGTTCTCTCCATCAGACCCAGCACTCTCTTCCAAAGTTCCTCTGGTTCTTCTGAGTGTTCTATTAATTTTGTTAGGAGATCATGGTTAAGGTGACCTGATCACAGCTTCACTGTTCCAGCAGGATCTTCTGCAGGTGCTGGAGGTGGTTCCGCGGTTCTCCTTCAATTCCATTTCAAAACCCACACACAGAAAGGTTCAGAGATCTTTTAGAGTCTCTCGCTCCCTAAGAAACCCTCACCTTCAGCCTCACATCCTCCACTGGACCAACTGAAGAGATTTTCATACTTCACACTTTATTTTACACTATACACTATACATGAATGTCAGTGGTGCATTAACAGTGTCATATCTAAGTTTGTTCCAAAGTGTTGAATTAACTTCTAATGATCAATAAAAATATGTATTTTGTCCAGAACTCAGTTTTTTATGTTACTATATTATTATTATTATTATTATTATTATTATTATTATTATTATTATTATTATTATTATATTTTATTACACTACAAGTCAAAGGTTCCTGCACACCATAGGTTGTTACCACTTATACATTTATTTCATAAACTGCACATTTTTATTCATATTAAAGTTGTTAAGTGAACTACTATAAATAAAAATATTATTATTCATTAATTCATTCATTCATTCATTCATTTTCTGCAACTGCTTAATCCTTACTAGGGTCATGGGTCCCCGGAGCCTATCCTAGCCTAGAGTCACATTCTAGACTGTCCTTACATTTTAAATGCACTAGTTAACTGTTGCATCACTTAATAGCTCATTAAATATATAACACTTGTCTGGTGATCCACATAATAATTATGATTATAATTATTTTAGGTGGTTTTTTTTGTAGGTCGGTAGTGATTGATTAAAAAAAAACTTGGTTAATAAATGTACTTAAATGGTAAACATACTGTACATTTATTTGTTAGAAAAAAAGAATACTGAGTGCATTTTTATTAAACATCAGGTGAGTAACATGCAAATCTTGAAAATCTCAGTGTGTGCCAAAACGTTTGCCTGGTAGTGTGTATATGTTATGTGTAGTTTATATAAATATAATATAAATATAATGGTGAGGCCGGCAGGGACACTGACCGTAGGCCACAGGTGTGAGTTTGAGCACCGTGTGCAGAGGACACTTCAGGTATGGCAGCTCATCTACAGAGGAACCGCAGGAACAAGAAGATTTTATAATACTGGAGAACATGAAATTACTTTCACTGTCCAAACTGCTTTGTACCAAAACACGTTGGATCCTAAAACCCCTGAAACCTCAACCAGGAACATCTCGTTAACCACGACCTGCCTCACATTCATAAACATCACTCCACATCCCATAATATTCCCCCATCCCATAATAGTTCCCGTACCATACTACTCCCCATATCATAATACTCTATATTGTTATACACCCCATAGCACAATACTCTCCATACCATAATACTCATCATAATACTGTCCATACCATAATACTCATCATATCATAATACTCCTCATACCATAATACTCCTCATACTATAATACTCCTCATACTATAATACTCCCCTTATTATAGTACTCCTTATGCCATAAACCTCCTATACCATAATACACTATGCATAATACTCCCATATGAAAAACTCCATACCATAATACTCTCCATCCCATGACATTTAATATCATAATACGCTCCACACCATAGTACTCCATACCATAATACTCCTCATACCAGAATACTCCACATGTTCTATTCATTTATTCTTTCTGACTTGTTGCTAAACCATCTACAAAAAAGAAGCAATATCAACATTTACTTAAAAAATCTTTAGAGGTTATAAGACTCACATTCAGGAAAATGTGACTTCTTTAAAACTCTACGTTTAGAACTTGTCCACATCTCAAACTCTCATGTTTCCATATCAAACCACTTTAATAGTGGACTGTTTCTTTCACATTTAAACGTACAAGTGATTAAGAACTGAGGGTCTTCAGGGGTTTAAAGAGGATCTACCTGAACTTTTATCCAGAAAATAAGCCAGAAGGCAGCGCATCACAGCCTGGTGACAAACAACCAGAACATTCTCCTGCCTCTCCAACTCCATAATCACCGGCTCCAACCTCTGAACCAGATCTTCATATGACTAAGAGAGAGAGAGAGAGAAAAAAACAGAGAGAACAGAGAGAGCAGAGAGAGAGAGATATAGAGAGAAAAAACAGAGAGAGAACAGAGAGAGCAGAGAGAGAGAGAAAGAGAGAAAACAGAGAGAGTAGAGAGAGAATACAGAGAGAGAGAAGAGAGAGAGAGAAAGAGATAGAGAGAGAAAAAACAGAGAGAGAACAGAGAGAGAGAGAGAGAGAAAACAGAGAGAAAGTAGAGAGAGAATACAGAGAGAGAGAGAGAGAGAACAGAGAGAGGGGGAAGAGAAAGGAATTGGGGGTTGAGTAAGGGCACATACTGAGCAGAAATATTTGAATGGCAAAAATAATTTCCAGCAAATAAGACAGAACTGCTTGCAGGCTTGAAAAGGTGCTGGGAGGGTTTGGACACAAGTTATTTCCAAAAACTGCTGGAAATGATGTGGATAATCTATGCTGCTGTGATGAAGGCAAGAGTGGTTGTTTCACACCCATTAAACTCCACTTACAGTTACACTTATATAGTGTAACTTATATACTTACACTTCAAAACCAGTCAGTTACATTTGTATTTCTAATGTTGTTTTCTTGTGATAAAATTTTGATAGAGCAGCATAGTGTTTTTTGTTAGTTTTTTGTTAATCTGGCCTGTAGTGTAAATTCATACATAAATAGCATTTCCTTCATCTTAATCCCACTGGGGAGGAGAAGAGTAGAAGTTCAGGGATCTGCATCTGCAGACTGAGATCTGGTTCTGCTGATGTTCTGACTCTCACCTCCCCCTTCGGGTAACGATAGCGGTATTTATCCTGATCTCTCAGCGCAAACTCCTCCGGGTGATGCTCCTGAATCTCTTCATAGGTCATCTCCTCACACACACCCTGCCAAGAGAGAGAGAGAGAGAAAGAGAGAGAGAGAGAGAGAGAGAGAGACAGAGAGAGAGAGAGAAAGAGAGAAAGAGAGGGAGAGTGGGAGAGACAGAGAAAGACAGAGAGAGAGAGAGAGAGAGAAAGAGCGAGAGAGATGCTGCTGAAAAAGTGATGAAGCAGAAAGGTTGATCTACACTGAAATGCACACACACACTTACACACACTACCCGTACATACAGAGTGTGTGAGTGACACAGTGTAGGGGTGTGTAGAGAGCTGTGAGCCAGCTAGGGTGAAGTACACACACACACACACACACACATACACACTAATTAATTATTGTTATTAATCTATTATATTTTAATACTCCGCTCTTTTTTTGCCATATTGTATAAATTGTGTTTTAATCTTAAATAGGCTGCATTTTGTATTCTTATTTCTCTATTAATGATAATAATAATAAGGATTTTTTATTTGTCTGCTGATCAGATGTAAAGTGTTTATTAATATATTAATATTATTTTTGTTACTCACAGCGTCGATCTCATTGAGCGCTTTCCACTGCTCGTACGGAACCCCCACCGCCTCTGCCGTCTGGATGGTTCTCTTCATGTGGCTGGTCCAGATCTTCAGGTCTGGGATGCTCTGACCCCTGATGTATTTCCCCAAAGCAGCAGCAAACTGGGGCAGAGGTGAAATAATGAAAACTGAATGAGACGCTCAGAGACACTCGGGACCCCCAGCGTCCACATTCTCACTGCATCTGAACCTCCAGCACAACAAACACCAAACAAGGACCTCAGCCGTTACTGCCTGGATCTGGAGGACCTTCACGACTGGACTGAGCTCCTCAGCAGTGAGGAAACATCTGGACTGGCTCTGAGCAAATCAAACACGCACGATTCACACACTGCCTGCTGAGCAATTCATACTGAAAACGACTAACTCACAGTGGACACTGAATGATTTACAATGTCTACTCAATAATTAATAGCAGATATGGAATAATTCCTAGTAGATACTGAATAATTCCTAGTAGATACTGAATAATTCCTAGTAGATACTGAATAATTCCTAGTAGATACTAGCTAATTCACAGTAGATCCTGAATCATTCATAGTACATACTGAATAATGCATAGCTGATACTGAGAAATGTATAGTATATACTGAATAACTCAGTGGATACTGAGTAATACATAGCTGATACTGAGAAATGTGTAGTATATACTGAACGCTGGGATACTGAACAATTCATAGTGCATATAGACTAATTCACTGAAACCCCTCCCTGATGCTCACCTTGTTTCCACGGGGGGAGAGTCCTGAATCCCCCCCGATGCGCCCCACAAGGTTCAGCTCACTCTCTCCATGGCGACACAGGTAAATTGAGCGCGGTGTAACATGAATATTCATCAGATAATAAACAATCCTGCTCTGAATATGATCCTGCACACGATTCACCAAATACCTGCTCCCAACATTAAAGATCTTTATATAGGATAGATTTCTAAGAGAGAGAAGAGAAGAAGAGAGAGCGGGAGAGAGAGAGACAGAGACAGAGAGGGAGAGCTGCATGAGTCCTAGAATGGTCTTATGTTTTGTTAAAATTTTTAGAACAAGTTACTTTTTTTCACATTAATCATTTTTTTATTTGATATTACACATTATATTACAAATAGTTTAGTAATTATAGTAGAAAAGTAATTATAGTAACTAGTTATAGTAACCCCGCCCCTCCCGGTGCCTCACACAGTTCTGCAAGGAGGCAGACTAAAAGGGGGCTGTGCTGGACCATGTGTGACCTCTAACCTGTCTCTGTCGTCATCCAGAGGAACGTAGGTCAACTTGTAGCACTCGATCCTTTTCAGGAAGTCGCTGACGGCCTCTTCCTTATCACAGTTCAAGTAATCAGGGCTGCTGAGCTTCACTTGCTGCAGAGTACAAATAACAAGAACAAACATAAAAAATCCTGGCGCTCTGACATACAGGAGACTATCAGAGTCACCGCTGGTCTCAGATCCCTCAGAACCCACCACAGTCCCTCAAAACCTACAAAAGTTCCTCAAAACCTACAACTGTCCTTCAAACCCCCCATTATTCCTCCAGAACCCACAACAGACCCTCAGAACTGACAATATTTCCTCAGAACCCACAATTTTCCCTCAGAACCCACAGAGTTCCCTCAGGAACCTACAGTTAGGTTAGTACAGTATGGCCTGTACAGTGTGGTCAGTACAGTGTGGTCAGTACAGTGAGGTCAGTACAGTGTGGTCAGTACAGTGTGGTCAGTACAGTGTGGTCAGTACAGTGTAGCCTGTACAGTAGGGTCAGTACAGTGTAGCCTGTACAGTGGGGTCAGTACAGTGTAGCCTGTACAGTGGGGTCAGTACAGTGTGGCCTGTACAGTGTGGTCAGTACAGTGTGGCCTGTACAGTGGGGTCAGTACAGTGTGGTCAGTACAGTGTGGCCTGTACAATGGGGTCAGTACAGTGTGGCCTGTACAGTGGGGTCAGTACAGTGTGGTCAGTACAGTGAGGTCAATACAGTGTGGCGTGTACAGTGGGGTCAGTACAGTGTGGTCGGTACAGTGTGGTCAATACATTGAGGTCAGTACAGTGGGGTCAGTACAGTGTGTTCAGTACAGTGAGGTCAGTACAGTGGGGTCAGTACAGTGTGGTCAGTACAGTGTGTTCAGTACAGTGAGGTCAGTACAGTGAGGTCAGTACAGTGTGGTCAGTACAGTGTGGTCAGTACAGTGAGGTCAGTACAGTGGAGTCGGTACAGTGTGGTCAGTACAGTGAGGTCAGTACAGTGGGGTCAGTACAGTGAAGTAAGTACAGTGTGTTCAGTACAGTGTGTTCAGTACAGTGAGGTCAGTACAGTGGTCAATACATTGAGGTCGGTACAGTGTGGTCAGTACAGTGTGGTCAGTACAGTAAGGTCAGTAAAGAGGTGACAGGTGTGTGTTGTGTATTCTGAAGTATATTTTCCTCCTAAATGAGGACCACAGTGTGAGTCAAACAAACTCAAACTCAAACACAAACCAAACTGTTTCTTTACCTTAATATTTTCAGCGATGATTTCAGGGTCATCACAGATAGACTCTACGAAAAACACCTTAAAACAAACAGCTTCAGTGTCAGTTAAAAATATTTATTTAGAAGATTTGAAAACATGTACAACCTGATTTATGAGCTGTTTTATGATCTGATTTAGGGCTGACATCACTCAACACAAGCTACAGTGAAGATTTCCATCCTTCTGTAAAGCTACAGTTGAAGAGTATGATGAGGATGTGAGATATTCTCTAATGAAGTAAAAGTGATGGAGATGTGGAGCAGATCTCCATGTTTTCTGACCTTGTAGCAGTTTTCTTTAGCAAAGGACAGAATGACCTCTCTCCGCTCTCGTGTCGTGTTGGTGGCATCAAAAACCTGCAGAGATCAGAAGTTAAAACCCCATGTTCACAGAGACTGTGAGGTAGGAGCAGGTTCCTGCTAAGAGGAACATCAGTAGACACTCAGAGCCCCAAACTACAGCCATCTGTGTCTTAAATGTAAAATAAAATAAAAATAGAATAACAAACCTGCCCTGCTTACGCACAAATCTGATTTCTTTTTGTCCAAATATGCATGCAAATATGTAAATGTGTGAATGTATAAAATGTAAATAAATTGAAATTTGTAATTGTTATGCAAATGTTGTAAAAATGTGTGGAAATATTGTGGAATTGTGCGTAAATGTGGTGTAAATGTGAGTAAATGTTGTGTTAATGTTAACTGTGTTGCCATGCTGGGTTCATCATCGTTTCCGTGGATGCAGAAGGTTCACTCACCGCCACCTGCCCATTAACCTGAGTGAAGTAGGAGGACACGTCCTTCAGGGCGGCGAGAGCACAGGCTCTGAACACACAAACACACCAGCCACTCAGAAACACTCCACACCCAGTTTCATTTCTGAACTATATGCGGTTGAGCTGTAAGGCTGGGATGTGAGGTTGAGGGGTGAGGTGAGAGGTTGGGGTTTAAAGTTGAGGGTGAGGTGTGAAGTTTGGGTATGAGGTTGGGATGTGAGGCTGAGGTGTGAGTTTGGGGTTTGAGGTTGAGGGTGAGATGTGAGGTTTGGGTAAGAGGTGTGAGGTTGGGGTATGAGATTAAAGTTTGAGGTTGAGGGTGAGGTATGAGGTTTGGGTACGAGGTGGGAGGTTGGAGAGTGAGGTTAAGATGAGAGGTTGTGTGTAAGGTTGAGGTGTGAGGTTGGGATGTGAGGCTGAGGTGTGAGTTTGGGGTTGAGGTTGAGGGTGAGGTATGAGGTTTGGGTATGAGGTGGGAGGTTGGGGTGTGAGGTTGGGGTATGAGGTGTGAGGTTGGGGTATGAGATTGAGGTTTGAAGTTGAGGGTGAGGTATAAGGTTTGGGTATGAGGTGTGAGGTTGGAGTGTGAGGTTAAGATGAGAGGTTGAGTGTAAGGTTGAGGTGTAAGGTTGGGATGTGAGGCTGAGGTGTGAGTTTGGGGTTTGAGTTTGAGGGTGAGGTATGAGGTTTGGGTATGAGGTGGGAGGTTGGAGTGTGAGGTTAAGATGAGAGGCTGAGTGTAAGGTTGAGGTGTGAGGTTGGGATGTGAGGCTGAGGTGTGAGATTGGGGTTTGAGGTTGAGGTGGTACGTGTGTGGTTGAGGTGTGAGGCTGAAGTGTTTCCTCACTTGCGGATTTTCATGGCTTCTTCGTTGTCTGGACGGAAGAACTCAAAGTTCTTGTAGGTCTGGACGGCCTCCCTGCGGTACTGACCCACATTAAATACTGTCAATCAAACACAGCACTGTCAATTCATCACAATCATCATAATATCAAAGAATCAATTCAAAATTCCAATAATAATCACAATAATCACAATTAAGTTGAAGTTCTGACCTTTAGTGGGGACTCCAATCCAGTTGAGGTACCGCGTGAGCTTCTTGGAGATGTAGGTTTTTCCTCGGGCTGGAAGCCCCACCATCACAATCATGGTGGGGGAGTTTGTGAACTGGGGAACCGACGCTGGAGCAGAAACATAACAATCACTGCACAGAAAAACCTCTACAGGTCTTTATAGGTTTTATTTCCATTTACGTACGAAATTTCCAAAATAATAAATAACCATTAAGCAATTTATTATCTGTGTAAACAAACTCTTTTATCATAAAACACATCATGATGTCACTGTGATGATCAACAAAGTTACCACGGTAACAGCTCCCCTGGCTTGGTGAAAAACAGAAGACCACCCACACACACACTGTGATACACACACTTACTGACGCACTACGAACATGACCTTCAGTGTTTCAGACGACACCAGGGCTGCTGTTCACAAAGCAGGGCTGATTTGGGATCAGATTCCTCCTCATTTATGACTTCACAAAAACTCACTATAAATCAGAGCTCCTGCTCCTGAGACAGTTTGTGAAAACAGACCCTGTTGTGTAAAAAGGCGCTGTGGCATTTCAGCTCCAAGTTTAGCTAATTTAGTTCATTTTCACAGCTCTCAGTAGGTCATGTTGTGTCCTAAACAACATCCACAAGTCTGATCCACCTTAACAAAGAGCTGGATCTGGTTTGAGGGTTCTGAGAAGTGTTGGGTTTGACTATTGACTTCTACTGTTCGTCTTCACTGAAGATTTAAAGGTTGATATATTGTTGGATTTTTGTGCATTTTTTGGCTGTAAATTATAGAAGATCTGGCAACCCTGTTGACAGTTTTAGACCCCATCCATTTACCCAGTTCCACAGGGTTCTATGAGGTCCCTGACAGTGTCCTGAATAAGAGGGTTCTGTCGCCGTGGGTGGAGACAGGAGTGTTTTGTGTCTTTGGTTTTTGGATTTTTTTTGCTTTGTTTTGTATTGTTTAACACCCCACGCTTTAGATGAATCACCACTGACGAATCTCCATGGAGACACAGTAGCTTCTCATTCCTCCTCTAATCGCAGTGTTACAGCAGTCATATGTTCTGAGTGTGAGTGTGTGGACTCTGACCTCCTAACCAGGGGTTAACGGCCCCTCGGTCGGTGTGTAAACCTATTTTCTCATCTGGGGTTTAAAAACTCACAAACACTCAAATGATTAGAAATCAGCTTCAAATAATTAATAAACAAATTAGAACTGCGGTCAGCATCCTCCCAGACCTGTCACTCAAAACTACAGGCTAAATTACACTTAAAACTGCAGGTCTATTATAATCTATTAATCACAAAATCTAGTAACAACATACATTTCTGAATTTCATATTGGGGATAAATAAAGTTTCTATCTATCTATCTATAAATCTAATAATCTAAACATTCTATGATCTTAATCTAATAACCTAATATTCTAATCTAATAAAATTATAATCCTATAATCTAATAATTAAATATTATAATATAATAATGTAATCTAACTATCTAATTCCCCACAAGAGAAGAACAGTGTTCTGTTCTGAAGAAGGTTCACTAGTACGTAGCGGTGTAACCGTTTAAGGTGGAACGGAAACAGAAGCTGGAAATCAGAACTTTCAGCTTGGTTCCCTGGTCAGAGAACCAAGCTCGGCTTTACTGAACAGAAAAAGTGTAAATAAATAATTTTATAAACGAAAGTATCGCTTTCAGTGAACAAGACCAAGATTAGAAGATGTTCCTCAGACTGTCACTCACAGCCTCGTCTTCTGCTCAGTTTGCTGCTCATCCATGGAACCCAGATCTTCTCCAGCGGGTTCTGGGTGAGTCCACTCTGCAGGTTAGACATTTCACAGAGCCGAGTGTGAGAGCGTCCGTCCATCAGAGAACACAGGAGTCTGTCCAGCCTGACCACAGGACATGTGTGTGTGTGGACTATGATCTATGGGGGGACCATCAGCCGTTATTTTACAGGTCATTATCTGTCTCTCCACAGACCAATAACAGACCTGATTATTCATTTATTCCAGTTCAGACAATCTGATTGGAAAGTCAGTGCAATAGTACCATCCAGGTGTGAAACAAATTGAGATTCAGAGTTTTATTCTAGCCGATTCATACATTTCTGATATAAAAATAAAAAGCATTGCAAAATCTGTCTCACTGTCTTTCAATCTCTCAGTCTCAGTCTCACAGTCTCTCAGTTTCTGGCTCTCAGTCTCACGGTCTCTCAGTCTCACAGTCTCTCAGTCTCTGAGGCTCTATGTCTCACAGTCTCTGTCTCTCCATCTGAGTCTGACAGTCCCTCAGTCTCCCGTCTGTCAGTCTCTGTTTCTCAGTCTCTCGTCTCTTAGTCTTACCCTCAAAATCTCCCAGTCTCTCTCAGTCTCAGTCTCATAGTTTCTGTCTCTGTTTCTCAGTCTCACAGTCTCTCAGTCTCATAGTTTCTGTCTCTGTTTCTCAGTTTCACAGTTTCACAGTCACATAGTCTCTCCGTCTCGCAGTCTCCGTCTCTCAGTCTCTGTTTCCCGGTCTGTCACTCTCACAGTCTCTCAGTCACACAAACTCTCAGTTTCTCAGTCTCAACAGTCTCCCAGTCTCAGTTTCTCAGTCTCAGTCTGTCAGCTTCTCAATTTCTCAGTCTCTCAGTTGTATCTCAACAAAAATTCCTTATATTTTATATTGTTTCCAGCAGGTTAGAATCTGAAATTGTACCAAACATGAAAATACGACTCATTAAACCCAACTCAGACTGATCTTAGTATAGAACAGAGGCTGCATAAATGTCTCAGGGCTCCACTGACCTGTGCCAAACCTCTGACTCAACAGTTTTGACCTTCCTGACCACTCACACCCGCACACTGCCTGTAAGGTGACACTCGAGTCACAGAAGGTGGGCAGAGTGTGTCTAAGGGGGGCACTGAGGGTGCTGGAGGATCTGCTCCCTTCCAGATGCTCCTGCCAAACCTCATCTGCTATTGAAATCCTACACTCCCAGGTCTCAGTCCCACAGAAATGGTCAGCACTTCACTTCGCTTTTAAGTGTAACGATTTGAGCAGCATCAAATATTCAAATATAATTAATGAGCTCATTAAGATGTTCAGAAACACAGGACACAGCTTCAGGTCTGCTGTGGATAGTGTGTTCCTCACAGTCCGACTTCTTTTAACTCTTCTGCTGCATAATCTGCTACATCACACTACTCTTTATTCCCCAGAGTCAAAGAGAGAACAAACTCCAGAGCAATGTGGGGGTTCCAGAGCAGCCTGTGTGTTCAGTGTTCAGTATTCAGCAGCTCAGTTGCCTGATGGCTTGTGGATAGAAAGCCAGTTGCACAGGGAAGGATGACAGTGGTCCATCTGAAGCATGTGGGGACTGCAGACAGGAACAGAGAAAGATTAAAAATGTCTCTAAAGATATCTGCTAGTTCGTCAGTGCCAGCTCTGAAAGCACAACCCAGGACACAGTCCAGTCCAGAAGCTTTCAGTGAGTTTACTTTTTAAACTATTTACAATTATTTTCTGAATGGGTGTTGCTCTCAAAGTGGGCATAGAATTTGTTTAGCTCCTCCGTAAGAGAAGCAGCTCTTCTGAAATTTGTGATGATACGGTGGTGCAAAAAACGCTATAAACTCTCCGGGCAGAAGAGCATAAGGCGTTAAGGATCAGGACAGCACTCTGACAAAACTGTCTATACATCCACACACCACTGTCTCTACACAGGCACACCACCATTTGTTCATCCACACAACACCATTTCTTGATCATTATAGCTCCTCCTCTCGGACTCCTCTGTTCTGCCCCACTGACAAAAATACAGACCCTCAGGAAAGGGGAGTGAGGGTCGGGGACTGGAGGGTCCAACCTCGTCAAAACAAAGACGCTGCAGCTTTTAATGTCCCGAATGAAAACCATTCTGACCCTTAGTTCATCCAGCTTGTTTTCCAAAGATGGAGATTTTCTAGAAGAACACAGGGAAGCTGGTTATGGTGTTTTCTGTTCTTCAGTCTGACCAGGTCTCCGGTCCCTTTTGTCCTCCAGCAATGTTTCTTCTCAGGTAACTAAGACAGCCCACCTCCATTCAAAGAAAAGTCCAGTGGTGCGAATTTTGTCAAATGCCCATAAGAGCCTGGTTGTCACCTAGAATTAGTATGTTACACCTGGCAAGAAAACTAGAAAATAACAAGAAAAATACAAGAAAAACACAAAGTTCAGGAGGACACCGAACGACAGAAGTCACCAACTTGACTCCAGAGCAGCATGAGGGCACCAGAGGAGCATAGGGGGTTCCCATGCAGTAAGTGGGCTCCAGTTACTCAGTCATGCAGTCTTAATCTCAGTCTAAAAGCGCAGTGAAGAACAAAAATATTTTTTTACTGAGGCATTAAATCAAAACATCGTGAACTTTTCTTAATCTAATGGAATTTTAAAGAATTTATTAGAAAATTAAAGTACTGAATATATGGAGAAATTACTCATTGCGTAATTACGAAGATTTAACTTCGAGTTTAGACGCAGCAATACCACTCTATCCATGCCAGGAGACAAGAACAACCTGAGTTTCTGACCAGCAGCCACCCCATCTGTTTACTGGCCAGGGAACTCTGCACCTGCACACTAGCTCCCATCTGCTGCACCTGCACATCTGACCCACCCCAACACCACCCAAACACAATCTCCAGCACCACCCAAACACTAACCCAAAAACCCCCAACAACACCCCAAGACTACCCAGCACTAGCCCCAATACCAGCCCAACATCATCCCATTATTACTATTAGTACTCATTATTACTATTATTATAAGCTCTAAACTACACAACTTTACTTTTCTGTCCGCTACTGAAACAGGAGCCAAAACTCTGCAGACTTAGTAAAAACCTTTTCATGACTAAAAAGTGATTAAAACATTTATTTTAATTGTCTGAGGCTTAGATTAAAATTCAATGTAGAATGTTCAATTGTTGTTACAAAATACACATATTGTAATTACATGTGTATATTGTAACAACTATAT
>JBBPCY010000136.1:30991056-31004782 GCA_037974405.1 Brachyalestes nurse | reverse complement strand
TAGGGGCTGTATAACGTTTTATTTAGCAAATCTTAAGTCGAAAACCTGAACATGCTGCTCCATTTACCGTTCTCTGCGTGCACATAGTTCCAAGCAGCACGTCTTGTGTTATGTTTCTGTGGTCCAGAGAGCTAGGAGCTCATTGGTTGCATGCCTAAAGTACATTGGAGCAACACTCTTTATAAGCAACAGTGTGTAGTTTTCAGCCTACTTTAAAATGAGTTTTGGCTATTTGTAAACGTGGCTATATAAATAGTCCTCAAGGCCATATTTTACAGGACATCGGCCCTACGATTGGCATCACTCGCGCACATCAATTTGCTTTCGGTTTTGCCAGGATGGATACGCTTCCGTTAAAGGAAGGCACAGATGTGTCGGACATCGACACAGAGCATTTGGTTTAAAAAAATAAATTACAGATTATTTTTTTTGTTGCTTTAATCCATGCGAGTGTAGAATGTGTAAATGCAAATTCAATGACAGATGGTTGGAGGATGAGAAGTACCATGGTTGGTTGAAAAAGACGTTTTATGTTAGAGCTGTTGCTCCAGCATAAAACAAAAAAGTATGGGCCTTGTTGAAATCAACAAAATTCTAGGCTATTGTTTTTTTTACGCTGTGATGGTCTTAATTTTTCTTCTTAGAGGTCTTGAAAAGATCTTAAAAGTCATTGAATTTACATATAAAAATGTCCAGATACCCTGGAACCAGAGATTTTCTTGCTAATGTTTGTGGATTCTTTATTCTGTAGAACTGCATTACAAGAGGTTTAATGACAGCGTTATAACAGTAAATGTCTCAGAAAAGATGCTGGTCATCAATTCTCTTATAATACAGCTCTTTAGAATAAAGCAGACCCTTCCGCTGAGAAAGCAGGTCCTCCTGTAGGTTGGTGTTCCAGCAGGGGGGAAGCTTGAGGGTGGTGGGGGGCAGATTTAGGGGTATGATGCGGGGGGATGGTGCAAATTGTGGGTGTGTTGCAGGACACTAGAAATGAACATTTTCTTGATACCGATACTGCTGATCATACCGATACTTATTGATCCCACTCTCCATAACCTGCTGCAGAAAATAAAGACATCACATTAAAAGACATGAGAAGATTCCGCTGTTATTTTATAATGATTTTTGTAGAAATAAGGATCTGTCCTGAGTTTCCTGTATATACAATGTGGGATAAAGGTCGTTGTAAATGTTCTGCTCAACAAATGTTATTTGCGTCCCTCCACTCATCCAGTCCAGCATCGACTGTTTGAAAACGCTGCTGTGTTATAATGCATTAATGCTGCAGGAACACTGATAACCATTTGTCAAGGAGATTCTCCAGATAACAGCTCTGACGTGGGACCAGTTTAGTACCAGTTCAGGGCCAGTTCTACAAACACACCACTAGAGGGCCCTGTTTTTATCTTAGAACTAATTCAAAATTCTATTTTCCTGTTAAAGGAAGAGAAAGCTCCGGTGTCTCAGGTCAAGCATGTCCTGCCCAGGAAGGTTGGCTCAGCGGTGTCGGACATCATCAGCAGCATGCTGAAGGACACAACATCAGAGCACAAAACACACCTGTTTGACCTGAAGTGCAGGATTTGTACAGGTAAGTAACCCAAACCCAAATGGGATTTGTGGAGATCTGAAACGCGAGATTTGTGGATATCAGAAGTGTGTTAACGGTTTCTCGATGTGTCCTGCAGGTCAGAATTCTGCTGATAAAGATTCTGAAGCTAAGAAGTTTAAAAAAGAAGAATCAAAGAATGAGGATGAGGAGAAAATGGAATGGGTTATTCAGATGTTTGATAAAAAGAATCCAGATCCTGCTCCTGGAAAGGTGGACTCTGTCATGGAGTCTCCTGCCTCTCCTACTGCAGATGACTCCAATGTTGAGGCAGCTTTCTCAGACTTTTCTCCTCTGGTGATCCCTGAGGTTTCCGTCGTGTCCATCACTAGAAGAGACCCTCGCACGGCCGGATACCGACCTGCAGCGCCCCCTACTGTTGCTACTGCCCCTGCCCCTGTCCCAGGTCTACCACAGTGTCCGCCTCCAGTTCTCCCTGCAAAAGAAACAGTGGAGGCAACTAAGGCAGCTGACCCCCTCCCACCTCCCCCACCTATGCTAAAGTCTATTCTGATGAAACCATCCATCCCGTCAGTGCCCAGATTTTACACCTCACCCAGTTCAACCACCAGGTGTGTGAACTCTGCCGGACACACCAGATACCAGTATCTCCACCTTCATAAACAACATACTGTAACAACAATACCAAAAAATTACTTCTTTTATTTCTATCGTGAACTTTCTGA
Source organism: Brachyalestes nurse (assembly GCA_037974405.1). Classification (NCBI taxonomy): domain Eukaryota; kingdom Metazoa; phylum Chordata; class Actinopteri; order Characiformes; family Alestidae; genus Brachyalestes; species Brachyalestes nurse. The sequence continues at coordinate 31,002,484 of JBBPCY010000136.1, read as the reverse complement.
AAACATTAGTATATATGAGTTTTGACATTTAGCTTTTCTTTTTTGTTTTTGTAGGCCAGCTGGTTCCCATAGCCCAACTGAAAGCGAGACGAGCCAGTTCCTGTCCAAACAGGACACTGTGTGGAAGGGCTTTCTCAACATGCAGAACGTGGCCAAGTTTGTTACAAAAGCATATTTAATTTCAGGACCTGCTGAGCTTTTAAAAAAGGTTGACATCAGAGAACACACTCACACACGTATGCATGTGCACACACACTATATATATATATATATATATATATAGCATTAAAATATATTAGCATTAAAAAGTCATTTAAATCATTAAATACTTTATGCATCGGTTGTAACAAAAACATATTTTTCCTTTGTTTTAAACCATTTGGAAATTTTGTTCTGACAGTGACAAAATATTTACATACAGGATATTCATATATATATAAATTCAAAGAGTTTGAATGGAGTTACATGGGCGGAGCTCACCAGCTCACCTGTCTTTAGGTGATAATAATTCATTTATTCTGAAAACAACCTTGTTTTCCCTTTCAGGACTTACCAGATACGGTTCACATTGGCGGCAGGATTTTACCACAGACAGTCTGGGAATACGTTGAGAAAGTTAAGACATCTGTGACAAAGGTACATCCATCAACACACTGCTGAAATGTACTCAAAGTGTAAATACTCGCTTCTAGTATAAAAGTCTGTTTTTATTTTCTTAATGCATTCTCATTTGTATTCTGTTTTTCTCCAGGAAATGTCCTTGATTCGTTTTCATCCCGCCACGGATGAAGAGGAGGTTGCATATGTGTCCCTGTTTTCTTACTTCAATAGTCGCAGGCGATTTGGGGTAGTTTCAAACATTTGCAACAATATCAAAGACCTTTATCTAATTCCTCTGTGTGCAAAAGAGTCCATTCCCGCTATGCTGTTGCCAATGGATGGACCAGGTAACTATGTTAAGAGTATTAATTTTTACAGTGATATAATTGGTATCTATTTGTTTAAGCAGATGCTGCACTGATTTCTTTTTCCTGTTTCATTTTAAGGGCTTGAAGAGCAACATCCCAATCTTCTAATAGGCCTGGCAATTTGTCAGAAACTGAAGCGTCTCGGGACAGTAACACAAGAAACTGATGAAAAAAGACCAAGAATGCAGACCCCTCTGGATCCACAAGGGGTAACCATTCCCGTCTCACATGCAGTTCCTGATGTTAACCCAGATGAAAGTGAGCCTTATGATCCAGGAATACCAATCAGCACAACTCCTCCTGTATCTTCATCACCTCCTGGATCTCCAGATTCAGCATCCCCCACTTCAGGCTCTATGTCTGACCCATCTCTACTTTCCAATATTCTTTCTATAGGAAATCTTCCAAGTTCTGTCAGTGCTTGTACCACAAAGATCCCCACTTCCAATCCTCCAGCACCATCTCTCACATGCCCCTCTTCTAGCACTACGCCCCTCCAGACCATTCTCAATACGTTGTTTGGTAAAAAGAAACAGGACTCAGTAGATACCTGTGAACCAGGTCCTTCAGCAGTCAAAGAACCTTCGGCATCTGCTCCAACTGTTGACCCAATTGTTCAGCAGTACCAGCAGACTCCAAAGAACACAACAGTGGAGAGAACAGAATTGGATGATAACGATAGACCTTATGATCCTGAGGAGGAGTATGACCCAGGTATAGGATATCAAAATGTCACTACCTCAAGCCTCACTGAACTGTCAGAAACTCATACCTTCAATGCTGCTGCTGCTATTGCTAATGAGGCTACTGACGATGATGATAGACCTTATGATCCAGAGGAGGAATATAACATAGGAAAGAAAGTGGATACCTCAACTAACGCTACAAAATCTTTTCAGATTAAGAAATCAGTAGACACTTCTGCAATAAACAGTGACATAGCCTATGATCCTGAAGATGAAACCGTTTTTGAGGAGATGCAGACCTACCTAGCAGATGATAAACCCTCCAACTCTCAGCATGAAGCAACATCAACTGTGTCATTGTCTGAGCAGCAGAAGATGCTGGAGGAGTTGAACAGACAGATAGAGGAACAGAAGCGTCAGCTAGAGGAGCAGGAGGAGGCACTGCGTCTACAGAGGGCAGCTGTTGGTGTTTCAATGGCCCATTTTTCTGTCTCTGAAGCTCTTATGTCCCCACCACCACGTTTTGGCAGGGATCCAGAAGACACAACAGGAAAGACACTCACTGTTCCAACAATTAATCCAAGCAGAGATCCTAGGCAGTGCAGGAGCCTAAGGGAGGATGCTGTTGGTGACATTTTAAATAATGGCAAAGGAAATTCTTCAAGTTCTAACCAAGCACTGACTCAGGCAACGTTTTTGGCACCTTCAAACCAATCAGGGTTGCAAGATCTGTCCAAGCCTGAGCAAGAGCACATGGTGAAGAAAGATTCAGAAATGCCATCAGTAACATCAGCTGACACAAAATCATCCAATATTGATAAAAAAGAGCTGCATGTTCAAGCCAACACACCCCTGAGTCCATCTGAACTGGAAGAAGGTGCCTATACATCATCTGGTAATGAGAACAGTCAACACTCGCATTCACACCTGAAGGCTTCAGGAAAAACAAGACAAAGTCGATCATCCAAAAGCGATTATCTAAGTTCACCTAAAAGAAGATTAAAACATGAGCGTAAGTTGTGCCATGAGGAAAGATCTTCCCGTGTCTCTAGAGATGAGGCAGACCGATACCGCAGAAGAAGTAGACATTCTCCAGATCGGTCTTCCAGACAGTCGAGTCACAGTCGACGTCACAGAGAAGAGGGAGCGTCATCTAGGCCGAGAGATTGGCACCATCACAGACACAGACATAAACATAGAAGTAGGAGAGATCGGCACTCGTCAAGGTCACACTCAGATCAGAGTGGAAAATCTGTGCAACTCGAGAAGGATGAGTCCTGTCAAAGAGACCCATCGTCTTCAAAGAAGACGACGGAATATGTCCACAATGCTGATCAGGCACAAAGTACAGAACAAGTAGCTTCAGGGCCACCTCGAATTCAGAGTGATAAATTACAAAGTGAGGCCTCTGGTGGTAACAAAAATGTTTCAAATATGCAGAAGGGGAGTTTTACAGAAACTGACAATAACCAGACCAGCCAGAAAGGACCATTGTCCGACCCACCTGATAGTACTTTTTCTCTTTGTGATCAGTTTTCTCAAAAAGAGCATCTACAGGTAAGGTCAAATCCAATGCAGAGGGGCAGTTTCTCACAGCCTGACAATGACAATAAGCCTGCACCAGAGTCTCTCTTAGCACAAAGGCACCATTCAGATAAGGACCTGGAAGCAAAGTATCAAAACACAGATGGGTCAGAAGGACTGAAGGATAACTTCTGTCTCTCTGAATTGCCTCTACAGAGAGATAGAGGTATGCTTACAAATCCTCAGGCAGGTCTACTTTCAGAACCTCAGTCATTTCGTAGTGGTAAAGCATCACAACCTGTTCATCATCGTGACACTCATCCTGCTGGAAAAAATCCATCGCAAAGGACAGAATCCTCACAGGATGAGTCAGATAGATTCTATCACAAAAACCAGCCTCGATCTGATCGCACTCTAATGCTGAAAAACAAGGATGATCTATTCCATAATCGGAGGAGTAATGTTGTACACAATGAGAATGTTTTCAGTTGTCAAAGAAATGAACAGACATTTAGCTCTCTACATTCACTCAAGGGTCATTCCTCTGACCGTGAGGCTGATCACAGAAAGCCACTGCCTCAAAAGACACTCCAAAGACGGGAAGATTTCTCAGAGTATGACCAGCATTATTCCGGAAACAAATTAGTTTCTGATCGTCCTAAGATGCAGAGTGGACATTTTTCTGGCGAGCCTGATCAATGTTTTAACAGGGAACCCTTAGCAAGACATCCATCTTCAGCCCACAGAAGTAATTTTCCAGAGGATGACGCTCAACAAATGGATCAGAATAATGATTTTGCTCAAGACAGAATTAACCAGCCTAAGCCAAGAAGCCATCTACAAAGGCCACCTCACATGCAGGGGAGAGACTTTACACTGCCTGAGACTGGCCATAACCTCCCAGAGAGTCAAATGTATGTGGATGAAACTGACAAGTTGCATCATGATGCTGAGAGGTATTTAGGTCATTTTCCAGAGGATGAGGCAGAGTCAGGCCACCAGAGACATCTGCCACACAGACCTCCCCACTTACAAGAAGATGCTTTTCTTAACCCTGAGGCTGAACAGATAACTTTCAAAAACAACCCACCTCAAAATCATAGATTTTCAGTGGATGAGAATGACCAATTCCATCACAGTGATTACACACCTCAAAGGGCTTACTCAGTGGGAGGAGCTGATGTATCACAGGAGGACATCCCTAGAAACGTCTGTCCTAGAGAGCAGTTTAGACTCAGGGCTCCTGGTGAAGCATGGAGAGCCCTAAATCCTAGGCCTCATGGTCCAAGAGGACCACCCTCACTGATGGCACCAAGAGGTCCTGCAGCTATGAGGCCTAGGATGCCCAGATCTCACCACCCTGAGAGATTTGAAAACTGTGGACCTGGTCAGAACTTTGATACAAAGGGTGCACATCCAAGACAAAGGATATTTAATGATTTTAAACCATCCCCAGATCTTGGACCAAGGAGCCCATCTTCAGTACCTGGAATCTTTGAAGACTCTGAGCCTCATGCCTTTGGACCAAGGAACCCGAACCCAAACCCAGACTCCGGTTTGGGTCCCTTGAACTCAGGATTTAGGGGCCGTTTTCCAGGACCTGGGAATGAACCTCGACAAATTGGGCCAAGGGGCTCATTTTCTGGATCTAGACCAGGGCCATCTCATTCTCAGCAAGTAATGGCCAGACACAGTGGTCCGCGCCAGCCAAGACATGAAGGACCAAGAGACCTGTTTAATGTCAGAGGACCACTTCAACAACAATTTGACAAACCACCTCACTTAGATGACCCCAGGGGGCATGGTGCACCTCACCAATTCAACAGGGATCACTTTGATTTTCAGCCCAATGTTAGAGTGCATGGTCCACCTCACAAGCTTGATGATGAGGAGAAGGAAGACACAGACCCACTGCCACCAGATTTTCATGCCTCTGGAGATTGTGCTCCAACCCTACCATTTGATGAAACAGAAAATAAACAAGGCTTTTTAATGCAAAATACCAAAGAGACTAGAAGGCCTGCTCCATGTCCGTATTCAGATGAGTCAAAAAGTCACTACCAGAATTCTGCCAATAAAGGTTTCTCACATCCACAAGAAAGATGTGGAATACGAAGGCGAGCGCACAGCCAGTCTGAAGGACCTCAGTTTCCTGAACAGTTTGGAGAACAAAAGGACATTGAAGAACCACATTTTGCAAAGCTTGATATCTGTGAAGGGGCCAGAGATTGTGAGAGTCCTACTCAAATGAAAGGCCCACGCTTTAACCCAATTCACAACTTCAGAGGCCAAAGGGCCCCATCTCCTAATTTTCAGGGCCAACGAATGCCACGTTTTCCAAGCAGGATGGCCCCAACCTCTACACATTCACAAAGACCACCACAGCTGGTTCAACCACAAGTCCGATTTGATAGTCCGTCAAAAGAGCCAGAGATTCGCCCTTTGCGACTGTCAGGTCCTTTGCTCCCAACGCCCCCTGGTGGCCCAATTATACTGCCCAACCCTAGAATGCAGAAGCCTTATGCCGAACACAGCCGACACCCGGGCCCTCCTGCCAGAGCCCCCGCAAGGATGAAACCCGGGCGCTTTGTTGACAATTCCAACCGTCCACAAAGAGAAAACCCTCAGAGTCTTATTCAGAAGAGACTAAGGGATGATCTTGGAAATCGAGGGGAGGACAGCAGTAGTCAGGACAGTAGTCCTGTGAAAGCAGGAAAACTGTCGCGAAAGAGGCAGAGGAAAAGAGAGGGCAGAAACCAAGTGGCACGAAGGCAGAGGATCAGAGAACGCAGAGAGGCTGATGGAGAAACGGCGAGGGATGAGAACCCAGAGAGAAGCGCAGATGAAAATCCAAGACCTTTGTGACCATGGAACCCAGATCCTAGTTCTAACAGAGACCTGATAAGACTCTGATTGCCTTTAGTGAGATACATTTTTGGAATTCATGAAACTATAGCGGTCGAGAAGGAAAACGGCACTAATCTAAGATATAATGTAAGGTTCACGTAAAAAAGACCATGTGATCCCTAAACTGAAGTGTCTGTAGCATATCACTTTAATAGTTCCCATATTTTTCTGTATTTTGGTTATTTTTTGTTTAAGTTGCTAGTTTCTATAACGTTTCTATAAATGTCAGGATGAAGGCTGCAGTTCTTTGCAGGACGAGAGGAGTAAAATGTGTTTTAGGTTTTCACAGTGAAGATGTTTTTCTAGCAAAGTCTTACAGACACATTTATTTTCTCTGGGATAAAAAACACTGGTTCTCATCTTTTTAGATTATGAAGCTGAAAGATGCTATCCAGAGCTGTAAATTCCTGTGTATATTTGAGTTTGTACATGTTTTATATGCTGTTTTCTACAGATGACTTGTAATTAACCTCAGTTGAGGCTTAAAGGAAAACCTGTCTAGTGGAGATTTCTTCATTAAATGATGAAAATATAAAAGCCTGTCTGTGTTATTTTAAAATGGCCTGCATCTAAATATCCTGCAGTGTTCTTGTTTAAAAACAGTGTTTGGTAATGATTAATTTGGACATCATTTCCAGCCTCCCGTTGTCTCTCAGAATTTAAAAAGCTGTTCCTGTAGCGAGTGGCATGGTAATGATATTTCTTATGATTGGCTGCCCTGTATTGTAGCTCAGTCTGGGCATAAGTATGTGGTGCTAAACTGCTATGGTCTGAATAATATTGTATATGTAAATATTCATATTGTTCATATAGTATATGAAAAGTGGTTTTTGTGATGAGTATGGGCTGTTTTTGTGGTTTAGTGTTTGTGTAAGGTCAGGGGAATGAATGGTTCAGTAACATTTCACACAACGCTTTTAATTAAAAAACAGGAAAACTGTTTTACTTAGTAATGCCCCTTTACAATACTCCGGACTGGAAAATTGCCTTGAGGAGGTTCTTATAAAACGTTTATTCAAAAATCACTAAGCCTACTGTTTTCCTTCTACAGGTCAGAGAATAGATAATGCTCCCTTTTTTAATATAATTTATTTTGTCTGTCATTTAGATTCCTGTAGAATACCTTTAGGTCCCATTAGAAAACCTTCATGAACAACTGGAATAGTCACACGTCACCTATAACACCATAAAGATCCATTACAGAGGGATATCAGCCCATCAGTAAAACACCTTTAATAAAACACACTTTTAATGTTCATATGTTTAATCTTTGTATGATTTTTCTTCAGCGGGGGTATTATATCAGTCGCCTTGATTTTAATTATGTAGGCGACTGGAGACATGCATACACCATCTGTACAATTGGGCAACCCTAGAATGCTATATACTGGACAGCTTTAGATCTGTATCACTGATCCAGAAAACACGACAAACGTACAAAAATGTTTTAAACAGTATATATTAGATTTGATCAACAACAGAGCGGTAAGGTCTACCCGCTGCTAATTTACAGAACAATTGACATTTCAAAAGAGGTGTTTCACTTCAAGGATTTTTCGGAGGAATCTGGCAACCGGTCGCCTGCACATTATTATTGAAGTTTTAGTTGCGATAGTTGTTTATTAAACAAAATCATTTTTTATGTTATCTTGTCGACCTGTTTAACAGTGGCACGTTGTCTGTTCAAGTTTCCACAGGTGTGTAAACTAATTCCTCTTCTTTTTTAGGAGTGTGTTTGAGTGCAGTTAGCCGGTTAGCTTCTCCCCTCAGGTTCACACCGACCAGTTATGGATTTAAAAACGGTTCAGATTTTGTGTAATAACGAGACAGGGCCAAGGTAGTGAGTGAATAAATGCTGCAAATGTGGAAAAAGGACGAACGGCCGAGTTGATGATAAATAAAAGGTCTCTGACAGGATCGTGACGGGCGGGTTAGCTGGGATGGCTAATCTCGCGTTAGCCTCATAAACCCTGAGATTTTATTATAAACTCTAAGGCAGTTATGAGTGTTTATGTTGTGGTTTGGGATGTTGTCGGTGTTAATGTGCTGTAATTTTGTTCCACATTCACTTTTTCACCCAAATTTACAGAACGACCTCAGAACTTGGAGTGGAAAACAGTGAGACAATGCCTGATACACACTACGAATGCACTCACACAGCTGTCACTTAACACACTCCACTCAAGACTCAAGACTTTTTATTGTCATTGTACAGTTGCCTGGACAACAAAATTAGCTGGCAAGACCACAAAGGTGCAGAAAAAGTGACTAGTGTCAGCACAAAATATAAAAACAATATAAAACATAGTCAGTAGCAGCGATGCGATGACTGTGTGGAAGAGGACATGTCAGTGATCTGGTGCATTAAGAATTCTGACTGCCCATGGATAAAAGCTATTCTTTAGTCTGTTGGTTTTGCACCTAATGGATCTGAACCTAAATATTGTTTCAAATGGTACATTCACTCCTCTCATCTATACAGTCCATATATGAAAAATCCGCTACAAAAGCAGCCCATTTTATGTCATGTCACAAAAGCAGCAGATTTAAATGTGTCTCCTTACTCTGGCTATAGCAGCTTAGTCCTGCCAGCGGTCCGAGGGTGAAAGGCAAAGAAACACTCTGGACAGGTCACCAGCCCATCACAATCTTTTAAGAACCATTTTAAAAAAATATATATATTTTTTGAGTTTAAAGAAACTTTCTAAAGCACAAAGAACCTCCTACATTACGTAAAGGTTTAATTTCAGATATTTTTCTTGAACCATGCGTGCAAGCCAAAAAAATGACCTATATATTGCTTGGTTTTAGTTTATTCCTACGTAGTCCTGCTGTATATGTTGGAGGCAGCTGAATGACCAGCAGCCCAAACTGTTTTCTGTGCTCTTTTTAAGAATGACCTCTTCAATCGTAAGCTCAACCCTACAGTTCCTCTCGGACCAGGTGAGCGTCGTGGTCAGCCAGAGTGGGTGTGATCAAGGCCCGGCTCCGAGCTCCGAGTTCAGCCTAATGGAGATGACGGAGGTGGAGTATACACACCTTCAGCACATTATTCATCATGCACCTGTTTCTTCATTGATTCAGGCCTTAATTTGCATGTGCTTTGTTCTGCTTGAATGACTCATATGTAGGTCACTGTGTGGAATAACTACCTTAAAACATTCCTATGAAACCAGTCAGGTTAGGGACTGGACTGAATGAGAGTGTTTGAAAGTCCTTCAGGAAAACTGGAGAACTGTTCCTCAAGACTACACTAAAATACAAGAAAGTCTGGATCTTGGGAAGCGAAATAGGAAGAAATGGGGTGTGGGGCTCAAGATTTTTGCACAATACTGTATGTTTCAAATTATTTTAGGTGATGTTAGGATGCAGCCAGTTGTCATTTGATAGAGAATTGACTATTGACTTCTAGTATTAGTGATGTTACCCTTGTATCTCTGAAGAACTGAAGAAGATCAAAAACATGTCTTGACTAATCTGGGGTCAGTGGAGCTCTGTGGATGGCTGTTTTTTTTTGCTAACCGTCCCAACTTTACCAGGTTGGCAGCACAGCATGTCCTAACAGTAGATTTCATTTTACAGGTTAAGTGTTCTCATCATTCCAGCCACCATGAGGCCAGAAATGACTGCCGAGCTTCACCCCCTTCCAGGGGAGGTGATGACCCATCCACCTTGTCTGCAGACCAGCAGCACACACTCCCCCCCGCTGACTATCAGGACCTGGTGATTAAAGCCTGCAGTGATCCAGGCAGCAGCATAACTGAGGGGGAAAAGACACCGACCGGCTGTGTGGAGGTGCCGTACTCTGTGCTAGCAATGGTAGAATGCGCCACAGATTGTGGCGTGGACCCCTCTGCTCACAGAGCGGGACCTCCACTCCAGCCCAGACTTGACCCGCCCGCACGCGTGTGTCTTGAGAAGAGGTTCACCTGCACCCCCTGCAACAAAACTAGGCAGGACCCACAGGTTCTGAACACGTACGTCCACTCTGTGGTTTCACTGCTGCTAATGTGCATTTTTAAAGTTAGGATTTACCAAAGTAGCCCAGACATCTCTTTATGTTCACTTCTGTAGTTTTGCGCTGGAGCTACAAGGCACACTGACCCATTGACTGACTATTGTGTACAGGAATGTTTCCCAGTAAAAGTTTGTAGATAAACACCATACAGTGTCAGAAACCACAAAATACACTTTATTGTCACTGTACAATAGTACAATGAGATATCAAATGGATCAGTCAGTCCTGTAGAGGCTAAGTGAACCTCAATAAATAATTAAATTATAAATAGCAAATACATGAACCCCCCTACAGTCACAGGTAGTTACGTTCGAAGAGCACCTGCAGATAGTGAAAAAACACGAAATTGTGATGTGGTTAAAAAAATGCCTAAAAAGCCCGTTTTATAGTGTAAAGCCCAAATATGCCCCAAATATGTGAATGTGCAGGGATTTTTAGTTTTTAGTTCTCAGAAAAAATCATTGAGAGACTGAAGCCGCGACTGCTGAACCGTGATTAAGCGGGGATTTACTGTACTAAAACAAAACAAATGAACATGTACACAAGTGAAACCAAACACTAGGGTAGGACTGCACAATATATTATTATCGCAATATCAGTCTCTGCAATACTGATGTCACAGAAGGCTACAATATACAAATCACAGTTTTTCTGACAGGGTGACCAATCACAGCTCCCGGTGAGTTACTGATTCTAATTACGGTTCTAATTAATCGAGATTTTCATGTAATCCAACAAAAGTCTATTTTTCAGCCATTAAAGGTTGTGAATTGGTTGATGGGTAGGTGGGGCTAAACTACTATAGTCTGGATAGTGGCAAATATTTAAATATGCTGGGTTTGTGATATCACAAAACTTTAGTCTCTTATTTTCCGTATGTGGACTGTGTGGATGTATCGTTTGATTTAATAAGAATAAATCATATTCTGTTGTTTTAGCTTGCTGGCTTGTAGCTTCTAGGGGTGCAGCAGAAAATTAAACAAAGTATGTTTAGCAGTGTTTATCTGTCTTTATCCTAATGGTAATACATCCTCCTGTGTTTCTCAGGTTTTTGTCGATGTTTCATCACCCGAAGGACACGCAGGGACTAGAACTGCTGTCTCAGGCTGAAAACTGGCCCAAGGCTGAAAATGTGGCTCCAGCAGACTGTGCTTATTCACATGGAGGGGCTTTCTTAAACACTTGCGTTCAGGTATTCATGAATGACAGAATCATTACACACACACACACACACACACACACACACACATATATATATATATATTAGTGCTGTCAAGCGATTAAAATTTTTGATCTAATTAATTACATGGTGTGGCGATTAATTA
>JBBPCY010000136.1:30946432-30965823 GCA_037974405.1 Brachyalestes nurse | reverse complement strand
CTCACTCTCTCTCTCTCTCTCTCTCATACTCGCTGTCTCTCTCTACCCCTTTCAAATGTGGCTTTGAGCGTCTTGTCATGAGTGCCAAAGTGGATGTGGACGTCCTGCCAAAAGATGCAGATGCTTCTCCTGAAAGCAATGGCACATTTCCCTCCAAGGACAGTTTATCCCAGCGGCCCAGGCCCCAGAACACCACCACCATCATTTTACCAGGTGATATTGTCCAAAAAGGATGTTCCGTGCTGCGCCCTGTTGAAGACAGGTCTTTAAAATATGTCTTGTGAGATGAATTGGGAGCCAGAAATTGATTGTATTCAGACTTGGGAGTTTCAGTGAAAATGAAAAGCCCATTAGACCATATTTGTTATTATGTGCTTTGATGGGCACTGTTGTTCAGCCCCTTATATAAAATAACCGTAATAATAATAATAATAATAATAACAATATAAGAACTTTAATAATATAATAAGTAACCCTGTAATAACTTTTAATACATTGCCCTGCTACATATGAATGTATTTTTGTTTGCCTTGAAAGGCTTAACAGGATATGGTGTTCTCTCCATTATTATGTATGCATTGTTTTATAGCTACAATCAGTAATCAGCTTCATTTTCAATTATTATACGTATTCCAAAGCCACATGTCCCATAAAATCCCAATAGCTTTAAAAAAGATCCTTTTTGCCCCATAATCGGGACAAGGACAATTTATCATCTAGTTTTTTACAGGACGCATAATTTGAATGGCAAATCATTTCTTGTTGTTTTTACGGTTTTGTATGGTTTTGTATGTCATTAATTAAAGTCCAGCACAAAAACGAGCTCTGTCAGGTCCCTGTCAGTTTATGTCTCAATGATTCTACTTTATTGTACTTTATTCTTAATTAAATAGTTCTTGTGCATAAATATGATGTGTATTCTCTCTCTCTTTTTTCTTTCTCTCTCTCTCTCTCTCTCTCTCTCTTTCTCTATCTCAATTCAATTCAAAGAGCTTTATTGGCATGACCTTGAGCATGTACAGTATTGCCAAAGCAAATGAAACAATAAAAGATTTAACAAGAAAAAACAATAATAAAGATGAAATAGTATATACAAATACAGATACATATAATAATAGTAGTAATATTGAAATATATTAAATATGTTTATATGTTAAAAATATTATGTATAATTAGTGTCGAGGCAGCTGGTGGCCTAGTGGTTAGGGAGTTGCCCCTGCAATCAGAAGGGCATGGGTTCGAATGCCAGGACTGCTAGTGGCTCCACTGAGGTACCGTCCCCACACTGCTCCCCGGGCGCTGCGTCAAAAACAGAGAAGAATTTCACACTGTTCACATTGTGTGCTGTGTTTAGACGTGACTATAAGGGGCAATTCTGTGACTTTCTGATGAAATCCCAAGTAATTTTTTGGAGCAGTTTTGTAAATGGGACCTTTTGTCCCTCATCAGGGGAGACGTACTACCCCAAAGACCTTTACTTTTTCACTTCAAAAAAGAGAAAATCTTATTTTCCCTGTCAAAACCAAATTGACTGCACTGTCCACAATACCCCCAGCCATCCATTGTAACATTTGATCGAGTAGATCAAGTAACCTAAACATTTTTCTGGTGCAATAAAGCCCCAGAATGTATTTATCATGACCATCGCCATTCAGTAAATGTATTTAGATAAGTATAGGGGGGTTCATGTGACCCCAGCTGGGGGGTCCTTCTCCCAGCTTACCCTACCGATACTGTGGAAGCTGTATCTGTAATCTATGTAACAGTACATCTAAATTACACACCCTGTTGAGAACACCTTTTGTGCTTTTTTGTCGAGGAAAGAAAGCGAGATCTGACTTGTTTATTCTCTGAAGCTTCAGCTCATCCGATCCCGAAGGTGGATGTATCCCAGAATGCTGGAAAGGAAGTGAAGGGAAGCGGGTCCAACAGCCTGGAGACCGCTTCGCTGGCTGCCCAGGTGGGCGGCACCTGTAGTATTGTCCACGTTCTGGAGTGGAAAGAAGGCATGGCCATTCTTCCAGGCAGCAATCTTAAGGTTAGCAAAAACACCTAATCTCTTCTGTAAACTCCAATTCAAGAAACAGCTGTAGTTGAAGAAATTAAAGTGGTGTAGCCCTAAGTAACCTATGTATTTTACGAATACGTTTTTATTTTAATTCACTGAGGTCGAATTCAGATAGACGGATTGTCTTTTATTTGGCCTGGTGGTTAGGGAGTTGCCCCTGTGATCAGAAGGTCATGGGTTTGAATCCCAGACCTGCCAGTGGCGCTACTGAGGTACCCTTAGCAAGATAAAACCCCCACTCACTGCTCCCAGGCGCCATTATCGGCTGCCCGCTGCTTCACTCAGGTGGATGGGTTAAATGCAGAGGACGAATTTCACACTTCACGCTGTGTGCTGTGCTGTGGTGTGTTCATGCGTGACGAATGGTTCACTTTCACATATGATTCCTCTTTTTAGCTTATAGGGAGACTTTAAATACAGTAAAAAGACATGTATTGCATGTTCACAGGGGTAAATGCTAGAAGTCCATATGCAAACAGCACAGTGAATAAAATGAGAAAAAGACATGTACTGTAACAGTAGCAAGAAACTGTTGAAATAAACTAAAGGAAGCTGCCGGTTTTCTGCGCTCTGCAGCTGTGTGTGAGTGACAGCGGGACGCTCGAGGTGATCACTCAGGGGAAAGTGGGCACGGCTAACTCGCTTCCTGATGGAACTGCAGCCAAGGCGGGCGACGGAGAGCATAAACAGGCTGCGAAACCCGGTCCAGATCCATCACCAGGTCTTCATCCTTCCTTCTTTAAAGTCCTAAGTCTGTGTCTGACTCTTCTTTTGTATTATGAAAGAGCTTTTTTTGTAAAAAAAAAAAAAAAAAGTCTGTCACCTGGGGACTGGATGTGTTCCAGTTCAGTAAGGGCTTGTTAATTAGACTGGGGTTGAATCAGGTGTGACCTCCGGGAATGAGCAACATTTCAGCTTTTGAAGTCATTCAGGACTGAGAGTGAGGAAATATGGACCAATTGTCTGCATTTTACTTGTGTCTCTCCAGCACAGTTTGATTCTACTGTAGATATTTATTGATTTTTACATTAACATATTCTAACCTCTCTTTATCCTTTAGAAAATAGGTACATTTTAGTGTTTACCCTGCTCTAACACACCAATAGGGACTTGATCTTTTACTGATTACGTGGATTAGGTGTGACAACACTCAAATTTATAGGACAGGGATACCCTAGGGCCGGGTTTGGGAATGCTGCAGTGATCCATTTACTTCCCAGCATCCAGGAATAGGACAACATTTAAATGTTTTCTGCACATCTACCACTGGGCTAAACTGTTGTTGGCTGGAAGGGAGGCAAAGTGACATCACTGCTAAGATGGATTTAAAATAGACAGTTTTTGCAGATTACTTTCCATATATGTATTTGAACACATTGGAAGTGTGTTTATGTAGTAAATCAAAAGAAAACAAAGAAATTTTGATTTCCACAATATAGACCCTTTGAAACATAACAGAATTTGCTGTGGTACTGAGCAGGCAGTCAGTTTAGTTCATCCAGGACACACTGGTGTTTAGGCACGTTTCCACAGGTGTACAGGAACCATGCTGTATCTGAACTGTATTGTGATGACAGAGAAGTTGTATCATGCTTTAATTTTAGAGAGTGTCTCAGCCCGGTAACGGTGTTTCTGACACGTCAGCAGCATAATTCTCTTCCCACAGTTTATTGCGAGTTGTCGTCAGTAGAGTTGAAAAAAAGTTTTTCTGTCAGAGTCGCTTTGGCTATTGTGATCTTTTATTATTTATTGCCTTGTGTGAGTTACATTTTTTTTTTCGACTTCTCAGTTGTGAGTTTGTATCTCCCTTGTTGTTCTTTTTGCACAGGCAGTAAAAAAATCACTGACCAAGTCTGTCTGTTGTCGTGACAACATTTTGACCAATCAGAAAGCAGTGATGCAGTCAGCTCAGCTGCAGCCTGCTTTTAGCCCTGCCGTCAAGTAGCTCGGATACAGCTCGGGTTTGGGTCGCTTTATTTGTAATGGAAAAACATTTGTTTGCAGTGCGGCATGGTTCCATGTGCCAGTGGAAAAGCTCCATTTGGTAGAGCTCTGGAAAAGAGATCGATAATGAACACCAACATTTTGTCTTTGTTCATTTGCTGCTCTACAGAGCTCTCAGTGCATGGCGTGGCTGGTCCAGCAGCTTCTGTAGAGGCCGGGCGCCACATGAAGCCAAATGTAGAGGTCCAGGAGGTTTTGACCCAGCGGAAGAGCAGTGAGCAGGTGGCCAAGCGGACCTACCCCGAAGAGCTACGCCGAGACCCAGTAGTAGAGAAGTACAAACTATTTACTACATACAGGTCTTTGAACAAGAGTAGGTTGTGAATTGCTATCTTGAATGATATTAACCCATTAATAACCAGATATTATTATTTAGTAATTAATGTGAAACTAATCAGTGTGAGAGTGTTATTGGGAACTTCCTCAGCAATAACAAACAAAACAAAAGGTCAAAAAGCTCACTGATTAGCCATATTAATAATTAGCTAGACAATAAAACTAGATAAAAAACAATAAAACTGCATGCCTACATTGTGAGGGTCTCCTTCTTGTTGTCCAAACAGACCTCTGAAGGTGTGCTCTGGTATCTGCTGCAGTTTGAACATGCAATCTTCATTTAATTGGCCAGATCTCACTGCTGATTGAATTCATTATAACGGGGAAATATCTGAGCAACTACAATCTTGAATTGTCTCACCAGTAGGGGGCATTATAATTCAGCCTGAATTACAGTTTTGAACAGCCTTCTTAAATCACTTAACAGAGAAAGACAGTGCTCAGTTCTCTAAATGAAAAGTAAAGGACTGGACACCTTTGTGTGTGGTTCTTATATCAAAATGTCTCTAAACACCATTAGCTTCACCCAACATCAATGAATGCAATCAAATAGAAATGGAAATGATGACCAATTTAATTAAAAATGTAGTCTAATATACCCAAAAGTGTAATAGTGAAAAATATTGCTCTGTGGTTGCAAGGCAATGATAATAATAAACAAAAGTTTAGCTCACTACCAATACTGCCTGTCCAAGCAATAATACAGATACAGGAAAATACTATGTATTCAAGTGGCATGTAATTATGACTTTACTAAGCTGAACAGAAACTAAAAACAGCCGCATGTTAGAACGAAGTTTGTTGAAATCTGCCCTTGCTTTAACTGCGGAGACCATTTATTGAGTCTCGGGTCTTTATTGAGTCACAAAATCATTGGTGCTGGACACAGTGTCAAAGCACTCTCTTTTTTTATTCTGTCAAGTCTCATCAGTCATCCAATTTGTGACTTGAGTCTGACTTGAACCCAAGCCATATGACTCAAGTCCATACTGCCGGTCACGTCTTCCTAGAAGAGTAGACGCTGTTACTGCAGCAAACAGGAATTTAAAAATATCACCAATGGTACATTTCCTCCAAACACTATGTACCACTATTAATACCCTTGATTTCAGAAGAAACATTGGAAAAGCATCTAAAAGAGTCTTATAGTGTAGTATGTATGTAGTATGTATGTTCCCGAGATACTTTAACAGAGGTTTTTCCCTGCAGGCTGCATTTGGTCAGAGCAGGCATGCGTGAACCTGTGTGATATTGCACCATGCGAATATTTAATGTCACACCCACACAATCCTCTCAGATTTGAGAACTGTAACAAAAGCACTGTAAATGCTTTCTGCACGCACACTTGTAAAAAAATGATTCAGAAACAGCTCTGTTATTTTGAGCTTTGTTCTAGATCTGGCTCTCAAACGCTAAACTCAAAGCAAAAGGCATTGTGTACTAGGCAAAAATCAAATAAAAAGGCTATAGGAGCTGAAATAAATAGCCTAAATAAAATTCACATATATTTCCCGTTTGCTACAAATGTAGTTGAATGATGTTTTCTGCTATCATTTTGAACTGGAGCCACAAGGCTAATAATGCTCCTTTAAATTACATGGTTACAAATTGCATGCCTTAGTAAATGTACACATGTATTGGTTTCTGACACTGTATGACACATTTTTTTCCTTAAAAATGGACAAAGTGAACAAAATTCAACCTCTCAGATGGCTGCTACTACTATTTGTAGCTATGCTAACATAATTTAGTCCATGATTATAAACAACAGTACGTTATATAGTGTCTGAAACCACGTAAACAAGTCTGTTTTCCAGTATCACTAGGAAACACTGTGATGGTGGTAGCTCAGTGGGTAGGATACTTGATTCTGGACCAACAGGTCATGGCAGCTTCTACCTTCACCACTGGGTCCCCCTTAACCCCAAGTTGCTCCAGGGAGACTGTCCCCTGTATTTAGGGAATGAAAGTCGCTTTGGATAAAAGTGCCTGATAAATAACGTAAAGACAATGTTTGCGCTTAACCCTACCTTAATTTACCCCTGAAAATACACCACACGCCTTAATTTAAATTAAGTGGCCATTAATTTGTGAAACCGATCCCTTAATTAGATTTAAGCCATGAGTGTGAAACCCCTTTATCTTAAATTTAAGGTATTAATTCAAGAGGCTCTATTATTTAAGGGGCAAATATGAAAAAGCAAGAGGAAAATTCAGTTTTACCCCTTAATCAGCCTTAATCTGTGCACTTTTTCCTTCATTTTCCTGTATGGGAAATTCAAAATTAAGGTACCTGTAAGGGGTAAAATTAAGCTAAAATCTTAAATTGCTTGTTAGCAATTAGCTAAACTATTAGTTAAACACATTTTGGATCCATTTGATCCAGTTCATTGGTTTGTTTTTGGTTCTTCTAGCCCAACAGGAGTTGAGAGGGTTCAGGAGAGGCAGGTTACCTCTCGTGTCTCTGAACTACTGAAGCCGATGAAGAAAAAGAGGAGGAAGGATTATTTAACTCCCTCTGAGGAAGATTCTGAGCCGGAGGCGATGGTGGGTTGAGTTTTCTTTCTCTTCTACACGCCGACAACGTTCCAGCCACCAAATTCAACCTGTGATGTTGCATGTAATTGTTGTAATGAATATTTAGAATACAAAGTGCTGCTTAAACTAAATTAATGTTGTCGTTTAAAAGGAAGAGAAAGCTGAAGACTCGAAAACAGGTGGAGGGGAGGGAAAAGCAGGTGTGTGTACGTTCCTTATCCTGAGGCTTCATGTTTTTATAATGATTTATGTCATTAAAATGCATCAGTCATTTGTTCTCACTTACTGTATCTGTCACAGAACCATTTGCAGTGGGGGTGGGCAAGATGGCAGTAATATGACATCAGAGCACATGATTTCCTCATCTGATGAATAGATACTGGCAGATCTAACCCTCATGTTACGTTCAGATTTACTAACATCCTTTTTGCTTGGGGTCAATTGAAACCTCCAGAAAATGGTTGACATTAAAATTGCTTAGTTTATGTGTCAGTTCTTTCTTGATCTAATTAGGGCTTTAAATAAAACATGCATGTAAATTATGTTCTCTTCCCCATGTCATGTGACCTATCAGTAGCTCTCATCGTTCCTACAGGTGTGATTATATTCAGTTGTGGGATGTTTTTTGAAGATTATAAAAAGCATATTAGAGTGATCTCAATATCATTCAAAACAACAAAAACAAATGTGTATAAAACATTTCCTATATGTGTTATAAAACAGTCTAGAGTCAAACTGACCCCAAACAACACTGATGGGTGAACACTATGTGTACAGGACATTGAAAACATATCATGAGTATTCTGTGTTTTCACAGTTGTCTCCTTTAAATTAATGTTGTTTAATATAAAGCAAAAACTTATATCAGTTATATGTTTAGAGACATGTTGAATGGGGTCAAATTGACCCCAAATATAATATCAAAAACTATGAATATTCTCATCGGATTCAAGATACTGCTCATCAGTTAATGTAAATAAGCGAGGCTAATTCTGTTTTTTATGATTAAACAGGTATTGTTCCGGCAGCAATAAATATTGTCTTATAGCCCTCATTACCATTTTCTCTAATGACTGGTAATTTTGCAATGCTATTCAGTTACATAATTATAAGTAAATAGCAGTACATAGTAAATTAAATAATTCATTACAGTTACATTCAAATTACACTAAGAATCAACAGGTTTGTCAAGAAATGAAGAACCTGTTGTCAAGAAATGTCAAGAAATGACAAAACCATGGTGAAAATGGACAAATACTTCTGAAAACAAGGAAAACATTCACCAATTTAAACCTCCTCTTCTGTCACTAAAACAAATGTGGAATGAATAGAAAGTTTAGAAATGTGAACTTTCTTGTGTTGACTGAGAAATAATTGCAGGTTTCTTTTTTATTGTCAACGATAGCTGCAACTTTCAAGGGTCAAAGGAACATTTCAGTTTGTTTCTTACTTATCTGAGCGACTCTGTGTTACCTTCTCCCAAAGCGAAAGCATAACTGAGAACAATAGCATCCTTATCCTTATCTGTGCAGGCGCACCAGATGCCAAAGCTGAGTCGTGGTCGTGGTCACGATATCTGGAAGAACAGAAGGCAGTGGCAGCTCCACCCAAACTCTTCCAAGAGGTACAGGCTCTTTGCACACTATTTTTAAGGTCAAACACAAACAGGTGCACACAAGCTGCCCAGTAAATATCTTTCATTTTTCTCATTTTCCCTAGAAAAATTGTGATTCAACAGACATTGAACTAGTACATTCAGAAATATTGGGATTCTAGTAAAAACAGGGCTATTTAGACCCTCCTTACCTCACATCCTAACTGATAAGAAAAGAGAGTGCATTATTCCAGTCCTCAGGTTCTTGCACTGGCTCCTTGTTCAGTGCAGAATTGATCTCAAAGCGTTACTCATCGTGTTACTCATTCACTCAGTGGTTTGGGTCCTACATACATCTCTTATATGTTTGATGTATATATTCCTGGTTGGTCGCTTAGATCTGCAGGAGCTGCTCAGTTAGTGGTGGAAAGAGCTGAAACTAAACATGGTGAAATGGTGTTAATCCACTATGCTGTCCAACCTACTGCCCATCAATATCAGATCTGCACCAACTGTAACATTTTTATTGCACTTTCAGTTTTTTTATTGATTTTCTATGTATTCTTTTATTATTTTATTCTATTTTGTGTTCTACTTCTGTAAAACACATTGAATGACTTTTTGTGTATGATAATGTGTTATATAAAGAAACATAAATAACTAATACACATAACTGACACATTTTAAGACATTCCATAAATTAAGCAAGACACATTATTAACTGTGATGATATGATCATTGTGGTTCTGCATTTTCAAACTTAATTTTGCATATTAACTCTCAGAATTTTCTGTCTATAAAGTCACAGAGAGTTCCAGAAGTGCCGAACGCCTTTCGCCAAAGCATGAAGTTGGAGGGCATCGACCCCCAGCACCCCTCCATGTATTTTGTACTAACAGTGGCTGAGGTACAGCACAACTACTTTTGATATTTTCCCTTTTTATAGCTGCCTGTGAGCAGAAAGTGAGCGCCCCTAACCGTAGCACTTCACCTCTTACTGACTGTTCTGCAGGTTTGTGGCTACAGATTACGCCTTCATTTCGATGGCTACTCAGATTGCCATGACTTTTGGGTGAATGCAAACTGCCCGGATATTCACCAAGCTGGATGGTGTGAGGGCACAGGACACAAGCTGTACACTCCCAAAGGTAAACATCATTCAGTAGTGCAGTAAACCGTAGAACGCGATCTGTGCCGGCTCCTTATCTGGAAGTTCCGCGGTTTGTGTTGGTGCTCGAGGTGTCAGACATCATGTTGAGCTTTGTTTGGGGCTGATATGTCACATAACAAATGGCAAATGGCCATAAAGAACAAAAATGCCCAAATATCTTTTATTTTAGGTCTTCGAAACAAACGAAATAAAAACATAAGATCTTTTAACCCGGGAGAACTTTCAAGACAAGTAGGTGGAGTAAAGGGAGAGGGTGGTCCAGAGAGCAGCCGGGCGAAAGAGCAGCAAATGGCGAGTGTGTAAGAGAGCAAACACTGTTGTTAGACTGTTTTACACCGGTTTTTATAATGGTTGAAATCAGGTTTTACTAAGAGTTTTAAGGGTTAACATAAACGTTGGTCTTTAGAGACTGGTTGTCCAAACTGTGTTTTTTAATCCAAATTCATCCCACCAGCTGGACACTTTGGCAGTGATTTGAATTTTAAAGAGCTAGTAGCTTCCAACCGCCAAGTACACATGTACTCATGCTCTTTCATGGAACAGAACACTGAAAAACAGAATGCAGTGAATTTGAGGTTTTATGTCACAGTTCCACATGAATAAAAAATATAACAACAGCACAATTTCATATTTCCAATTACATTTTTGCTCAGTAATTCGGTTTTATTGCATTGTAATGTTTATAAGATAAGTGATGTTATATGTTTTATTTCTATGGAAATGACATCTAAACTAAATACGTTTAAATTGAAGACACTATTGCTCTAACTCTATTGCTGCCTTATATTGTATCCTACAGGTTATAAGGAGGAGGAGTTTTCCTGGGCAAGCTACTTGAAGCTCACCAAAGCACAAGCTGCTCCAAAAGAGTTATTTACTTGCCCAGGCAAAGTAAGTCATACACATAAACTGAAACACAGAACTGTAGATCTCAGTATGGTGCTTTTCCACTGGCACAACGAACCGCACTGTACAGCGAACAAATGTTTTTCCATTACAAATTAAGTGACCCGTACCCGAGCCGTACCCATACTGCTTGACAGAAGAGTCAAAAGCGGGCTGCAGCGGAGCTGACTGCGTCACTGCTTTCTGATTGGTTGAAATATAATCACACCATGGATACAGGCCATTGTTTCTATACTGTCCACACTAAAAACAACTGGGAAGCACAAGCACTACTGTCTGTTTGGGCTGAAGATACATTTCAGTGGGTATTTTCTGTGACGCTTACAAATGTATCTTTGACGTTGTGAGAAACGCGAGGGTATACAAGTTAGCTGAGTTAGGTTTTCATTGCACGGCTAAAATGGCTCTGGCAGAAAAAACATTCCGCCTGTTCGACTCCATGGACGCGATTTTGGGATGGTGCTAGAAGTTCCATGTATCGCAGTACAGTTTTGGTACGACACGGTTCTTGTAAGCCTATGGAAAAGTGCCTATAGTCAATCAAACAAATACTTCTTTTGTTTTGCCTTAAAGCCATGAGGCTAACAGTGCACAAGTAAGGCAGATTTTTTGCCACCAAAGGGCACTGTAGACACCACACTGACCTCAGACCCTGTTGAGTTGTTAAGTCATGTCAGATAGACTGGTTTCTGACACAATATGACATGCTGTTATCTATAAAAAGGTTAAATTGTCTTTTTCAAAGCTAATTAGTACCAGCGACTATTGGCTGAAAGTTGAAAACTGAACACCGAAAAGTTGAAACTGCTACTTAATGACTGTTAAAGCAGGTAACATAAAAATCTCTTGTTTTTTTTACCACAGACAGATAAAGAGTGTGGGTTTGAGGTTGGCATGAAACTGGAAGCTGTTGACCGAATGAACCCCTCTCTCATCTGTGTCGCAACGGTAACGGATGTGGTGGGCAACCGCTTTTTAGTTCACTTCGATAACTGGGACGACACGTACGACTACTGGTGCGTTCTAGACTTGGGTTTACAGCAGGCATGTCAAACTGGGTTCCTTGTGGGACGCAGCTCTGCAGAGATTAGCTTTTCTTTTGTTTAATATTGTAATTTAGAGTTGAATCAAGTGTGTTTAAGGCAGTTTCCTGAAGTCTGCAGTGCTGTGGGCCATGAGGCGTAGAGTCTGACGCGTGTGGTGACAGTATGTAAAATACATCTTTTGAAATTTCGTTTCTGCATTTTCTTTTTGTTTGCTTTTGTTTTCATTTTGTAGGTGCGATGCTCGAAGTCCGTATATCCACCCTGTGGGTTGGTGCCAAGAGAGAGGCCTCCCCCTCACCCCCCCACAAGGTGACTGACAGCTCTTTCTTCCACTAGAGTTGGTTGTGAACTCTAGTTCAAAGCGAAGCCTTAGAAATTATTATTTCTGTTTTTGCTTGACATGTGATTTAAATTCTTTGCACTGGAAAGAAAGAACTTTTCTGCATTTCTGACATTTGGAATTGTTCTGATGTTAAAAAAAGGGTTAAAACAATTGTCTTAATGCCACTTTTTTAAACAGACTATCCTGAGCCAGGCAAGTTCTCCTGGCAGAGGTACCTGGATGAGACCGGCTCCACAGCTGTGCCTGCTGAGGCCTTTAAAGTGGTGTGTAGTCGCTGCACAGACCCTTACCATTCTGGAAAAAATACCAATATTTCAAAATGCATAGATGATTTCTTCCAAGCAGTGATTGAAATCCATCTTTTAAATCAGAATAGTTTCAGTCACAATTTGAAATCTCAGTATCATTCTCCAAAACCACCAGTGAGCCTACATATGTCTTGATAATAATAAAATCGTGCTAAATCTGAAGAAATAGGTGCTATTTTGCCTTTTAGAGGCATTAAAGTGTCACTCTGAATAGTTCTTACCTGGCTAGTTTCTCTAGACCAGCAGAGCATGACACTAAACTCTGAATTACTTTGCATACATTTTGCAATTTAATTATGCCGAAAGTTCCTCTTTTAGGTGCGTTTCGTGTTTAATGTGTGCTCTTTTTATGGCTGTGTGCAGCGGCCTCCTCATGGCTTCCAGGTTAATATGAAGCTGGAGGCTGTGGATAAGAGGAGTCCAGGCCTGATCCGGGTGGCCACCGTGCAGGAAGTGGACACACACAGGATTAAGGTTCACACGCTAGTATTCTTCGCATTTAATTGCAGATGTAGTTGCTTTAACTCATTGTTGTACAGCACTGGAGCTTTCATGGCAAGATACAAATGTGAATGTACAATATAACATGATAAAGTATTATTTATGTGTTGGTAAACCTATATTACTTTTGCCATTTATCTTGGATCAAACTAAATAGGATTGTAGCTACAGTGAGAAAAATCAATTTAAAAAATATTATTGGTATTACAGATTTCAGATAATAAAAAGTAATGACTGCAATTTTTGTATAGTCCCATAGAATCATATTCAAATTATTATAATACAAAAATATTATTAAAATAATGGTAACTTTTGCAGTAATCTCCTTTCTAATGTATCCAGATTCATTTTGATGGCTGGAGTCATGTGTACGACGAGTGGACGGACTCAGACCATCCTGACATCCACCCTGCAGGCTGGTGTGAAAGCACAGGCCACGCCCTCAAACCTCCACCCAGCACCTCCAGCACCCAGCAGCCTGGTTAGAAGCCCACAGTATTTTTATCTTCAAAATACTCTTTCAGTCTTTTTCACTTTAGCAGCCTTTTTCTGGTTGTCTTAAAATTGTCTTAGTTCTGTAAAAAATCACGGAATCCTGCTCTTTCACTAAATGTGGCCAATCAAGATGCATTCGGTATCTGAATAATATTAATAATAATGACTTGGATTTGGGGCATTGCGGATCCCAGGGGGGAGCGAGTTCCAGAGAGGTGGGGGCAGCAGCACTGAAGGTTCTGCCCCCAAAGGACCACAGTGTAGAGTAAGAGACAGAGAGGAGACCGCAGTATGGGGTCTGAAGTTGAACTTATTTAGTTTTGCACTAGATGTACAAAGCTAATGTAGCTAACAACTGTTGGAAGCTTAAGTTACAGTAGGTTAACTGTTAACTAGATGACTAATCACACACCTCAACCCATGTCAGATTGAGACTTGCTTATCTGAAGCTTCTTTTGTAACAAGAAAGTATGAATAAGAGTGAGAGGCTACATAGAGGAGTTGGAACCATTGAGTGGATGTATAATATAATAAAATGCTGAGTGGAACATGCATATATATATACAGCATGTTAGTGATGAAAATGGGACACTGTGTTCCTCCAGTGGAAATCTCATTTTCAACTTTTCAAAAATGGTATGAATGCGAATAGTCATTATTACTCAAAATATTACTCAAAATACTCATAATACTCATTGCTCGTAATAATGTGATTAGTAAATTTAATTATTTATTCAAATGTTCAAGGCAGTTTTTTGCTCGCTTATGTGCTTATAGTATGTAGAGATGAATGCTGTGGTTCCTCCGTTAGGCCCAAAGGAGAACACAGCTGCAGGGCAGCCCAGTTACACGTCCACGCCCTGTAAAACTGTCCCGCACTCCCGCAACACCTCCAAGTACAGCTTCCACCACAGGTCAGTCCTGCTCTTTCTCTCAGAGCTCTAGCTATTATATTATTTTGTTTTTTTAATTTTTTTTATTTTACCATTGTTTAACCAGGAAAGGTCCCATTGAGATCACAGTTCTCTTTTACAAGGGCGTCCTGGCCAAGTGGCAACATCACAACCCATACAGTAAAAAACTTACAACATCAATAAGCATATAAAGGAGTTGAATAAACAAAACAAAAAATTATGTATTTCTATGTACGTAACATAATAGCTATTATCAGGTAGTACAAGTATAAGACCAGGTGTCACTGGTCTTGTCAACAGAGGAACAGTAAGGCTGGAGCTTCTCATGTCAATCAATTGTTTAATCAGTTGTTCTCTTCAAAAAAACGGATTCATTAAATAGAATTAAGGATATATTTCTTGGATAGAATGAAAGCTGTAGTTCACACCGGGCCTTGGAGACCAAAGTAATATATATAGTATATAGTCACTTAATATTACAGGGTGTTTTTAAGTGGTGCTTTAGTTTGCTTTATTGAATGGACTTATGGTTATTACATTTTCAGTGTCATTCATGACACATTCATGACACAGATATATTCTCTCTGAAACAGGAAGTGTCCTACTCCTGGATGTGACGGGTCAGGCCATGTGACTGGACGTTTTACAGCCCATCACTGCATCTCAGGCTGCCCACTGGCAGAGAGGAATCAGGGCAGGGTCAAAACTGACCTCTCGGACACTGAGGGGTCCAAGCGCAACCTCCTCGTCTTTGGCCAGAGGGCTAAAAAGTCACGCTACCATGGAAGGTAAGGAATAGTCTGAGGGAGGTAAGGATCAGCAGCAGGATGGAGTCCCTCAGTCAGAGGACTGATCTCAGATCAGATTCCCTCGTATTTATGATGGTCACGTAAAAGTGATTCTAGCTCTAAACAACGTGAATACAAACTCTTGATCTGACTTGGATGGGCCCCTGAACTACTAACATATACAACATGCTGTGGTAAGTGTGTATTATTTGTAATTGAATACATTTTATTACTTTTCCAGGATTGGACGCCCTCCAAAATATCGAAAGAATCAACAAAGAACTTATCCGAGTGAGTTTCTTGTTTCATAGCACAGTTCACTTGTCTTGGTTCAGGTAAAGCAGAAAAATATTTTAATCATGTTTTTATTTGACAGGAAGAATTTATGATCTATCCCAGTTTAGGCGCTGAAGTTATTATATCGGTGATCTCAACATCAAGTGTGTGTGTGTGGGTGTGTGTGTTTTGTTTTTGTTCAGACATGTCTACAGAGAGCATGTATCCCTCCCTGTTCATGTCGGCTTTGACGGCCAGTTCAGATCGCACTCTTTCTCTTTGCTGGGAGCAACACTGCAAGTTACTGCCTGGTGTTGCTGGAATCCATGCAAGCCAAGTAGCTACATGGACTGTAGAGGAGGTAGGCCTCCATAACACAGTTAGAAGAAATGTTGAAGGCATTTTAAAGACACAACACCTTCAGATGCATTAAAATGAAAGTTTGATCAAAACAAAAAAAAGATTTACAGTTTTCTCCCTTAGCCTGATTGTTATAGATCTGCCAATACTTGTATAGTATCTGGAATTTATTTCCTTAGAGGCTAATGTACACCTACACCCCATTAGGGCTGTACAGTATGGACAGTAATATGAATTAGTAATGCGATTATCCTGCTGCATGTTGCAATTGCAGTGCCTTTCAACATATTAAAGAGCTTAAATCACTTTTCTGGAATTAAAAAGCCTGGATATGTATTTGCGATGTCCAAAATCCACACATGTCCATATGCATTATTCAGACTACAGCAGTTTAGCCGCAATCATTCATGCTGAAGTTCTTAGGAATGTTTTAGCCCCAAACTGTCTTTTGAATGAGCTACAATACAGGACAGCAGATCAGAAAAAAGATTGGCTACATATATCAGCATTAAAGGCACAGTAACAAAAACAGTTTGTTTAATTCTGTTGTTGGAAAGAATGAGTTATGTATTTATGTTGGTATATAAACCCTTCAAACATCAGGGAAAAACTGAAATAGGAGGAAAACAGAGAATATGAGCGTAGAATATGAGTTAAAGACCGGCCAAAATAGTTAGACTTTTTGTTGAATTACCTGAAGACCTCGTTTTATCAGAACACGCTGTGATCATTTAGAAGCTCATTCGCACATTGCAGCCTTCTGTAATATCAATATTGCAGAGACCAATATCATGATGAGGATTAACGGGTTACGTGTTGCGCAGCCCTGCACTCCATCAGTTAGCAACTGGCATATCTAAAACATCCATGTTTAGTTAAGTATTTTCAGATAGACTTACCTATGTGGATTCTGGCACTGTATGACTCTGTGATTGTTTTAAATAACACATGCATATTCTCTGAGGGACACACGCTGGCTCATCAACATGATCTCTCATGAAGCTGTGAGGGGTTTCTAACTTGGTATTCTGCTTCATTTCCAGGTTTTTGGCTTTGTACAAAATCTTATAGGTTGCGAGGAACAGGCCCGGCTTTTCAAGGACGAAGTAATTAGTCAAAACCTTTGCATCACTTTACAATAATCTCCTCCGTCAGTATATTTTTCAAACCAGTTTTGACTCCTAATGAAAAAATCTGTTTTCCTCTGCAGATGATCGATGGAGAGGCCTTCCTCCTGCTGACTCAGACTGATATTGTGAAGATAATGAGGATCAAACTGGGACCCGCCCTGAAGATCTACAACGCCATTCTGATGTTCAAGAGAACTGATTAAGGACTGTGGTCAAACTGTGTGACTCTTCAGACCTGTGTGACGTGCCCATCCATGCAGAATCCATTACCCATCATGTGTTTGGTGTTTACCATTGTCCCCACCAGAGAGAGAGAAAGAGAGCGAGAGAGAGAGAGAGGGAATGAGGAAAAACACAAGAAGACAAACGGAGACAAACACCAGATAGAAAAAAGCAGGTGCAGGTGAAGAAGCATGACTGAGGCCGTGCTAGAAAAAAGTGATGCACTGATTCAAATGTGTACAGTTTAGTGCGAACAAGATATATGACATGAGCACAGTTTTGTCTTTTGGTCTACATACCGTTGGCAGTAATCGTGCTGATGCCATATTGTTCATGAATGGTGAAATCATGTACGCAGTTGAATCAGGTAAATTCAGTGCATCATGTTTTCCAGTGCAGTGTGATGGTGCTGTTTATTTTTCAAAAAGAGAATGTGTTACACTAGAGAACAGTCTGATCCAAATCTCGGAAGTGTTAAAGCTGTGGGCTGTCCTGAGTGGTCATTGTTCCTTCTGCTTCAGCCAGCTCAGTGTTTCCAAGACCTTGTGCCCATAACTGTATCACTTGTTGGCACTTTTCCTGGTAATGGCCTCGTAATTGAGAGTTTTACTATACATAATAGGGGTGCTGATATCTGATCTCACAACAGATTTATTTGACATGAAAAGCTTTGGTATACATTAAAATATAAAAGATTTTTTAAATACACTGATTGCACAAATGTGAATACCACGATAATGAAATATAGCGAACAAAACAATACACTAAAGGTGTTTTCACATCTGAAAGCCTGGACCAAAGTCCAGACCAAAGTTCATGTTTTTGTTACATTGTGTACATTCGATCAAGTTAGTTGCGGTTTCACATTGCAAACACACTGAAGAACTGTGCAGGACACACTTACGCCCTGTTGTCTTGAGCTCCGAGGGCGTCTCCCTTTACTTGAAACTGATAGATTTGTAGACAAGCTTGTGTCTGAAATCGTCATGTTGTCAATCAATGAACAAACAGATTCATTTCACTGCCACTGTACTAATAATATTCCTGTTAATAATTATTAATAATTATTAATTTAAGTTAGAGGTAAGATAATTAAACTTTTCATTTTTATGTGTTTTTTAAGTTGAATATAGATTTCTCCATCATACCAAATGACCCCCATTTTTACTTTTCTTTTGGTTCTTTTTTTCTTTATTAGCCTGTCTTAACTTGAACATTCATTTGGACCAATTATCGTAATGCTATAATTAGTCCAAAAGTCAGAACCACCTAAACTGTTTTCACACTGCAAATAACCAAACCATGGTTCGGTTTCATCTAGACAGAGACCATTCAAATTTTGATCCTTCGGTCTGAACTATTATTTTGTTTTGGGCCAATCTGAAAAGAATTTTCAATGAAAAAAGGACCAAATCAATAAAATAAACATTTTAACTTTTATCATTAGAACTGATTCTAACATTGCGTCAGTGCAGATAAATTATTTTTATCTGCACTGATTATTTTTAGACCCCTAATATGTATAGCTGCCCAGTTCTCAAAGGGGGAAGCAGAGATAACCATGAAGACCCTGGATGGCCCCTGTGCCGATCATCCCAGAGTGAGATGGGTGTAATAATATTTGGAATAATGACTAGTAGCACTTTTTGGCAGTATGCTGTTGTTTGTGAACAGTTTTTTTTCTACGTAAGAGTGAGTCGTGGTTGTTCAGTGAAGTCTGGACAGCTTTTGGGAGACTTGGTGCTATTCCTGAACCCTTTCTTCAGCCCATGGTAATGTTTATGCACTTTATATGATATTGGCCAACAGGTGGAGCAAATGCACATTCTGAGCCACTGCAGAGAAGCATGGGAGCATCTGCAGCGTTTCCCTTCACCCTTTCTGCAGCTGTTATGTTGCTCATGCAGTTACAATTGTGTTCATTATTTTGTTAATTAACAAGCAGTTGGGACTGAATACATCTAACAGAAGTCTTAATCCGTTTTTTGATGAACCATTCTCTCTCTGATGGGAAAACTATAATAATGTACAGTTCTTCAGTAAAAAAAATGTCATTCAGCTCATCAACATAAATAAATGTTTAATACAGTCACTGTTGAAATGTTTATGATTTACACTGTATGGAACATGCAAAAATCTGGTGCTTTTTCTGCTACAATCTTCTACTGATATTGAAGTGTGATATTGTTTCACTGCTGCTTCTTGTATATTTTCACTGGCCACTTTATTAGGGACATCTACCTCACTGTTCATTTTGTGGGCTCCACTGACCATACAGGTCCACTCTAGTTCACAGTTTCACACTGTGGTCCATCTGTTTACCTGCATCAGTTGTTAGCCCCCTTTACCCCATTTATCAATGGTCAGGACCACCAGTGAGCAGGTAGCGGG
>JBBPCY010000136.1:30921302-30946332 GCA_037974405.1 Brachyalestes nurse | reverse complement strand
TAACCACTTCTGTATTTAAGGTGGACCAGCCGAGTTACGAGATGCCCAACTTTAGCCTTGTGTTTTGAGAGATAGAGAGAGGGCAAAACGGCCAACAAAACACAAAATAGCCCCTGAAAGAACTCCAAAGAGATCTTGAAGGAGAGCTAAGAGTCTTCTCTGATATTCCTTTTGCTTTTGGGTTGTCTGCTGACGCATCTCGTATAACACAGCGCCGAGTTTAAGATCCAGCGCAAGCTGTGAGCTGGAATATAGAGATTGGGGCTGTCCGACCGATATCAGATTTACAGCTATATCTGACCCGATACCGATATCGGATCGGGCCCATCTCTAGTATTTACCTAAATGGTCTTGATTTTTTTCAGACCAGTATGTAGGAGAACCCCATTTTAAGGACTTTAGGTTCTACTTTACTAGACAATGAAATCGGTCTGTGGAGGAAAGGCAAGAGAAGCAGGAGCAGTGGTGGAGGAGAGAGAAGATGACAGGAAGGGAAGGAGTGAACAGCCAGAAAGCTCAGCCTAGCTATCAGAGGGAGGTCAACTAACTGAAGTTCTTTTGTCAAATGTGCTGGAGCAGGGAAAACATTAAAATATGCAGAGCTGTACTCACCTGAACTGTAGGAGCACTTCTAAATCAATTTACTTAAATAAATAAATAAAATCTAAAACCAGTGAAAAGTTTCTGGAATAAGGCTGCAGTATCACTGGACAATGTGCTGTCAAAAAAATCTGAACACCTTAATCTGTTTTAAATACTAAATAAAATGTCATCCTTTTTTGCAGTTAAAGCAGTCGAAAGATACTGGTGTTCCCAAGAGAAAACGGAAGCTCAACATTAGTACACGGATGTCTGTGTCGACAGGAGCTGAGTCTCCTGGTTCTGACTGCAAAAATGACACCAACAGCTCTTCACCCACAAGTTTAACTTCCAGTCTCAACAGCACAGTGCAGCATCGACAGAAAACCATCACAGACGCAGCACTACGAATGATCTCTGAGGACATGCTGCCTCTTAACATTGTTGAAGGATCTGGTTTCCGGAACTTCATGGCTACAATTGGTCCTCAATACCCAAAGCTTTCTCAGCGGATAGTGGGGCAGAGGTTGTATGATGAAGTGGAGAAGGCAGTCAAGCCACATCTGATTAAACAGCTGAGAGACTGTACTGCTGTGAATGGGGGGCACGGCACCGTTCATGTCACTGCAGATGTTTGGGCCAGTGAGTATGCTGACCCTATTCTCGCTGTTCAACTGCATTTCCTAGACGATGATTGGAACGTTCACAGGCCTTTGATTGCTTTTCGTCATTTAAGTGGGAAGAACTTGAATGTCATGGTTACAAGAGAATTGGATTCTGTTCTCCTAAGCTACGGACTATTTCATCACAACATCGGTTACGTCATTGCCCACGAGGCCAAGAACACCATTGCGACTCATGATGTTTTCTGTGACTACAAGTTAATGCATTCCGCACTGAAGAATGACCCTGAAGAAGATGAACTATTAGACTTCCTTGACGATCAAATCTCTGTAGAAGATTTCTCTGAAATCCTTTTGGGCACACATATGGATTGCATCACCAGCCTGCTGCACTTGGTGATCAAGGATGCTCTGAAGATCTCTGGGTATGCAGATTCCGTGCTTTCTCAGGCCCAAGATATAGTTGCCTATTTTCGACACAGTGCCTACTGGAATGAGGTTCTTGTGAGAGAATGCAAACTCTCTCTCGCAAGTCCTCAGAACTATAGCAGCTACAGTTGGAACTCCACTTTTGCTACCATTCGCAAACTCGCGCAAGAATTCACTTGGGGATCAGTGATGGCCTTGCTGGATCAAGCTCGCAAAGAAGCCAACGACTCGACTGTTTCTCCACCAGTAATTCATGTCAAGCGTGAAGAATTGGTAGATGTCATTGGCCTGTTGGAACCTTTTGAGGAGGCTCTCCAGGTACTTCAAGCAGAGGGCGTCACGTTTTCCTTAGTCATTCCATCCCTTATTGGTCTTGATAAAACCCTTGAAGCCAGGCCTACGACTTATCCCCACTTTAGCAGAGCCCTTCGCTCAGGTCTCCACGACTACTTCCAACCTCTCATTATGCAAAGAAATTTGGTTCTCGCCACAGCCCTGGATCCACGCATTAAGCTGCAGCCGTTCAGTGATGACAAGCGGCATTCTAAATGTACCACGCTCACTCCACCTACGAAATTCTTTGCTTGTTCTGTTGTAGAATCTGCTCTGAGAGAAACCGACATGTGGATTCCAGTTGAAGAGGGCAGTGCGAAACTAGATCACGATGACCAGGCTGCTGCAGAAGCTGCCAGCTTGGGCAACATCAAGACAAAGAAGATCTTCAGTTTCATGCAGCCTTTTGCGAAAACTGCGAACGTCTCTGAGCTAGACCTCTATGTATCGGAGCCTTTGTTGGATGGAGATGCTTCCATCCAAGCATTTTGGAAAGAAGCCACACGCTTCCCACTGCTGCAAAGTATTTGCCACAGGCTGTTGGCTGCCCCAGCCTGTTCAGGAGGATTTAAGCGCCTCTTCCCGCTGTCAGCTTGTATTGTTCGGGCACGAAGGAGCCGATTGCCACTGCACACTATGGAACGATTGTTACTTTACAAGGAGAGCTTAAAGTCAACGAGTGTAAGAAGCAGCATTAGAAAGTAACTTGACCATATATTTTTTTGGAAATAACCCACAACTCTGTACATATGGTAAATATTTTACACTTCATGGAAGCTAGCTGTGACGTTTTTGTAACTCATGGCTAAATGCAGGCAGTTACAAGAGACGTTTGTTTTCTGTTGGTATTTATATTTG
This sequence comes from Brachyalestes nurse, assembly GCA_037974405.1. Lineage (NCBI taxonomy): Eukaryota > Metazoa > Chordata > Actinopteri > Characiformes > Alestidae > Brachyalestes > Brachyalestes nurse. Next base: position 30,943,510 of record JBBPCY010000136.1, on the reverse strand, counting down.
ACGAATGTGCTATCCTTGTATTGTGGCATTATCCTTTTTATGCACAATTTAATACTGTATTAACATTGAATGTCATGTACTAGTAGATAATATAGTATATAATGTTGTGTATATATAGTATAATGACAATTCCTTTGTTCATGCAACAGTGCAGCATTGTGAGCTGTTTTTCTGCCCTATGGATTTGCTCCATTTCTAAAGGATACCACTGAGGAGAAACTCATAAATTCATATTGAATGGATGCTTTGATTGGCCTTTTTGAGTATTAATCACTTTTCTCTCAATCTTTACAGACTGTGAACTGGATCATCTTAGATCCTATTTTTATTAATGGGACCTACCTCTTCATTAAGTGTACTTAACAAACCACAGTTTGCGAGATGACTTTTGTTACATCACAAAAAAATAATAAACCGTTATGAAACAAAGTGACTGTCTTGATTTGAGTTAGCCCCTTTAAATGCTCAGCAGATGCTGGTGGGCCCAGGCTCACTCTCCTCACCCCTGTCCTATGTAACGGAATAACAAGAATAACTCTGTCAGTTAGCATTGCTTTCCTTGTAATTACTGAATAATAAGCCTTTGAGGAAAACGCACCTGGGAAGTTGAGGAGGTTACATTCAGATAATGTCATTATTACACAGGTCAACAATTTTTTTTGTAATCATCAGAAACCACAACACACTTTTCTAAACCAGCAGATTTCAGATCTGCTTTCAGTTTTTTTTCAGTCACATCAACTTTTTGAATTATGAGTAATATTAGATTTGCAATAGACTTGCTTGTGGTTTTTATTAAACTGCAGGCACCAATCACGTAACACTTTTATTATTTTCAGTGCAAAGTCAGATAGACGCACACTGTGGCATAGATATAATGGTCAGTGTCAGTCAGCTACCACTGATTTTGACCTGTTGAGCTGTGTTATTTATGACGTGATTGCATAGTGAGCAGGACCAATGTAAAGGACTTTTTGTGTTGCCACACCTGAAAAGTCTTAAAAGCAGCTTCAAATGACAAATCACTGAAGTGTAAAGTTTTATATGACCTGTTTAAAGTTTATTTGTTTGCCTATTTTTAATGAAAGCTTCTAATGCTGAGGCTGAATCGTGCAACTCCCTATTCCTTCAGAGCAGGGTCAAATTTGATTAGGTTCCCTTTACTCATCTAAATCCCCATGCAAATACATAATACGCTGAATAAAGAAATATGCATTAAAACCTTAGGCTGCTTTGTTAAATGATGTACAGGGGTTGTCTGTCTTTATATTTTGTTTATAAGGAACAACATACTTTAACATTGCAATAATTTCTTATTTGTTAAAAACTACAATTGCATTATCTTAAATATATCAAATGATTGTCAAGCTCTGAAGTCCAGTCTCAGTAGAAGTCAGGGCCATAATCTACACAGGTTTTTGTTTATTTTTATTTGTTTTTGTTTTTGGATTAAAGCCCCTTGAAGTGAACGGAATGAATAATGAATGAATGGAAATACAGATTTAAGATATGAAATGATTGTCAAGCTCTGAAGTTCAGTCTCAGTAGAAGGAAGTCAGACCCATAGTCTACATGGGTTTATGTGTTTATTTTTTTTTATTTGTTTGTTTTTGGATCAAAGACCCTTGCAAGGAATGGAATAAATATGAATAAGTGGAAATAAATTGAATATATAAAATGACTGTTAAGCTTATCGGTCAAAGTTCAGTCTCAGTAGAAGAAGCTACATAAACCCGTTTATGTTATTTTGTTTGTTTTTTGATTAAAAAGTCACTTGAATGGAATAAATAAGGAATGGATGGAAATAAACATATTTAAGATATAAAATGATTGCCAAGCTCACGGATCGAAGTCCGGTCTCAGGAGAAGAAGTTACTCTGGATAACGTGTTTATTTTTATTTTTGTGTTTTTCTTTGTAGATCAAAGACCCTCGAAATGAATGGAAGTGAACGGCGGGCTTCTTTCGGACGGCACGTGCCGGGGCCTCTCAGATCGGACGCGGTGACGTCAGGCCGGTCCTGGATCAGTGTGGATTCTGAGTGCTGAAGCATGGCGGCCGCGGCAGGAATGAGGGTCAGCTATAAACTCTGTCTGTTCGTGCACCTGCTCTTCGTGTGCTGGTACGTGTTCACGCTGAGAGCCAACACGGACGTGATCCGGGAGAGACACCCCGGGGCCCAGGCGTACGGGGGGCGGTGGAAGTATTTAACCTTTATTAATCTGGTGAGTAACCCCAGAACAGAGCCGCTACCGTAAAACCGCTCTCCTGATCAAATAGTCTAAATGAATTTCTTCAACAGCTCCCGATCTGCACTCACAAAAGTGTCAGGACTTAAAATGACCATCCATGTAAACTAACACAACCAGCTGCCACATTAGTTTCAGTTATAAAACCCCCCACCGTGTTGTTGTTTAGCTGAAAGTGCTACAAAGGCAAGGCACCGTCCACAAATTATGAGGCGTAACGACACCCGAAAGTGTTGATAGCTGAGGTCCAAGCATACCATGCCTATATGGGGTTTGGTGTGGGGAAAGTGAGTAATTGTGCACAAATTTCAAAACTTTTTAATAGTGTTTTCAAAGGTGCCCTTAAGCAAGGTACCGTCCCCTCACACACACTTCACTTCCATCCATTCCCCGGGCGCTGTGTTCCTGGCTGCACGCTGTTTCATTTGGTGAATGGGTTAAATACAGAGGAAGAATTCCGTGCTGTTCACACTGTGTGGTGTGTTCACGTATGACAGAATGGTCACTTTAACTTCACTTTCGTATCTAAACACACACATACATATACACATATCAGTGTTGTGTGTGTGTGTGTGTGTGTATGTGTTGTTGTTGTTGTATGTGTGGTCAACTGTGAGGTGTTGGTTGACAGTAACTGTAAGGTAAGACTTATGGAATCTCTCCTTCCCACACCGTGGGTGCAGCAGCCTGCCAGTAAAATAGCTGCTCAGTGCTGTCGGATTCTCCTGCGTGGAGTGGGAGATATTATCCATCAGGGACAACAGCTTAGCCACCATTCTTACATGTGGCTTTTCAAAACTCTACTCAAACAAGTTTTATAACTTTACAATGATCATATCAGAAACTGTACTGCATGGTTTATAAATGAACTAAAACAGTCACAATGGCTCACTACTGGCTTACTGTGCACCCGGATACGATACAAATAAAATAAATATGTATATTATATATTCCATATCTATCAAGATATGAACTTTGTCATGCATATAAATACCATTGCACATGTACAGTATACATTCAGATGTCTGTTTTGCACAATATGTCTATTTGTACAATATGCTACTTTCAGATGCATATTTGTTTCACTTCTCATCTACCTCACCTATGCAGTGTTTTTGTTTCTCTATGTATATTTCTTTTATTGCACTGAATATATTTATTTTATTTGTAGTCTATTTTTTGTTAACTTTTGAAAAAAATCTCTTGTTAAGTAATCATAAGAGTAGTTTATCTATTTTGCAATTTTGCACAGCCTTAGGTGTGATTTGGGGTACATTTCTGCACATTGTACTTGTGTAACTGTGTATGGGACAAATAAAGAATCTTGAATATCTAGTGAGGGTTTTTAGTGATGTTTAAAGTAATTTGTAGACGGTCCCTTAGCTCTGCAGCGACTGGAGTTCATAGAAAACACAGAACTGTGAAAAAAAAATGTGTGTTTAGACACACATTTGAACGTTGCTGCTGCTTTTTTTGGTAGCCAACAACATTCCATTGCTGATATTCACCCTTTTGCACACACTATTTGAGAGCTATTGAAGAAAGAAACGGGAATATGAACATAAAACCTGCAGTTATGTAATATGAAATATGCTTTTAGAAGCTGCACATTTAAGCCATGCATCTCCGCTTATGGCATGCAGAATGCTTTGAGTTGTGTTCTAAGTTTGACATTTATTTCAGAATTTGAGTCTTAAGAATAAAGACTCTTATTTAATGCCAAAATAAAAGACTTTCACAATCAGAAGAGTTTTTGTCTGGACAGTTAATTTAGATAGAATGGCTTACGCTAAAATGAAAGGTTCTCAGATTTATACATCTAAAATATCTAAATATTCACTGTTCATGATATAAATTGGGAGAATAACCTATGCTGACTGCAAAATAAGCCATTGTTCTGACATAAAAGATTCAAGATTCAAAGTTTTATTGTGATATGTACAGAGTGCAGTGAAATTCTTACTTTAATGGTTCTCCAGAGACCGCAGACTACAAGTGATTTGTAAATAAGCACAACTGCAATATAAAGAGTATAGACAGACATATTGAGAGAATTGGGATTTTTTTAAAGATAAAACTGAAAAACGTTCAGCATAAGTCAAAAACTTTAACACACTGCTTTCATGTAATCAACAGACAAAGTGAAAAACAGACAGATCTTATACCTCGCAAAAGTTTTGAACAAGAAAAAATTGATCGATATATTTTTTAAAAAGACAGTTGGCATCTGCACCACAGGAGGGTTCAATAGATAGAAGTTAAACCTGTAGTTCACTGACCTGCAGTGCGGCGACCTAACTGCATAAGAGCTTAACTCACAGCAAGCTGGTGCTACAAACGGAAAGGAACTGATCTAAAAATATTAATGATAATAGTAATCATCTGCAGAGCACTTGTCATACAGTTCTGTGTCTGCTCAGAGTATGAGTCAGGTTTTTTCAGTCATTTTCACCATCAAGATTGAGAAATCTTCCCTACCCCAGTTTTTGACTTTAAAGCACAGCTTAAAAACACAAGTATAGTTTTAATGGCCCATTTCATGGAAAACAAATAAAGCAAGTGGGCCTATTAAGCCCAGCACCGACATTGACCTGATTTATAAGGGAGCTCTGTTAGGAAAATGCAAGCTTAATCTCTCATTTGAAAATATATTCATTAGTTAATGCACATTTTAGAATATAAGATAAGGATATTTTAGCCAAAAGGTCAAATTCTGATTCGGTTTTGGCATGGGCTTATTTTTTTAATATGACTGTAATAGTAGTACATAAGGAGTGCATAAACACACTATATACTGTATATGGACAAAAGTATTGGAACAGGGTTTTTGTTTTTTAGGGTTTGGGCTAGGCCTCTTAGTGAAGGACAATCTTAATGCTTCAGCACACCAAGACATTTTGGACAATGCCATGCTTCCAACTTTGTGGGCACAGTTTGGGGAAGAACCTTTTCTATTCCAGCCTGACTGTGCCCCAGTACACAAAGCAAGCTCCATAAAGACAACACCCCATCCAACACCTTTGAGATGAACTGGAATGGAGATTGTGAGCCAGACCTTCTCGTTCAATATCAGTGCCTGTCCTCATAAATGCTCTGCAGAATGAATTTGCACAAATTCCCTCAGAAACTCCAAAATCTTGTGGAAAGCCGTCCAAGAAGAGCGGAAGCTGTTATAGCTGCAAAGGGGGACCAACTCTATATTACAGTTTGAGTTGATTTGAATGCAATGTCATTAAAGTCCCTCTTGGTGTAATCAGGTGCTTTTATTTTTGCTTGTTCCATTTTTGCTTTGTGTCTCTGTGTGACTGTGCAGTCGCAACACAAGCATTTTCCTCCGGGATCTATAACATTTTCTGATTCTGATTCATTGGATGGGGGAAAAACTCCAAGTTGAATGTCACTGAGTGAAAACCTGATATAAATGCTAAGACTGTCCAGCACTAACTGGGGTGTTTTCTCATGCAGGTGATGCAGACAGTGTTTTTTGGCGTGTGTGTTTTAACTGATTTTATATACACTGTACTGCCAAGCAAGAGCACACGTGGTGGGATTCCTCTGTTCCTTCTAACACTGCGAGATGGCTTTTTCACAGCTTTGGCTTTCCCTGTAGGAACTGTGAGTATCTGAAATGTTAAGTTTCAATTCTATGCAATTAATAAAAAGTTCTGGGAATGAATTAATTGCGTGTGTTACTTTTCAGTTTGTGTTCGTCTCCTTCTGGTCCCTCTACACCTACGACAGAGAGTTGGTGTTTCCAAAGTTTCTAGATGACATTATTCCCCTTTGGCTTAATCATGCTATGGTAAGTGCATAATAAGTTATTTACAAGGGAATTAATATAATATGAAGGATGATTAAGTCACAAATAGATCACTGGTCACTAAGTTTTTACACATTAAGCTTTTAGCATGTTTTAAACACAGAATGGATAAAATGTATAAAACAGGTAGTTAATTTTGCATGAATGGGTTCAGAGAAAGCCTTGTTATGGAAAAATGTCAAACTGCAGTTAACCCTTAGAACACGGGCAGCACAGCATGTTCTAAGCGCCACAAATGGTAAATTATCATAGTGTGGCAAAACAGCTCCTTACATGGAAGTTCCTCTAGTTTGTTTTGATGCTCAAGGTGTCAGACGTCATGCTGTTGGTGCCCCTATGTCACTTAGAACCAAAGTTATTGTAACTTAAAAAAAGAACAAATTTCTTATATTTTAGGTCATAGAAACAAACATTAAAAACCACAAGATCTTTGAACCAGGGAGACTTTTCAGGGTATTGTGTGGGGAAAACCCGCAGAGGGAGGGGTTCCGGAGAGAAGCAGCACACTGAGCGAAAACGCAGCAAACAGCGAGTGTGTAGGAGAACAAATATCGGTTTTAGACTGTTTTACACCCTTTTTATTTGTTGAAATCAGATTTTAATAAAACGCTCTAAGAGCTAATACCCCACTCGTCATTTCTGAATTGACCAAGTCTGCTGCTCTGTCCTATTATGATGTATCAGAAATGTTTTGTTTCATTGTTTCTGTTACAGCACACTGTCATCATGCCCTTACTTCTGGTTCAGATGTACCTTCAGCATCACAAACACCCCAGTCGGCTCAATGGGATTCTTGCCTTAGCTCTGTTTTCCTCACTGTATTTGGCATGGTAATGTTTTGATCTTTGCGATTATGCAAAGTGATTTTTTTTAACACTTTTACCACTTTCAATCTAGAAAAACAGTTAAAGTTTCGTCAGATTACATGGAATGAATTTAAACTAAAGTTCTGTGAATGTTGCATCTTATTTGACTGGAAGTGATTGCTGTCACTGAAAATCCCTTTTCCATTTAGTCTTAAGATGATGTACAGCAGTGGTCACCAAGCTTCCTCCTGAAAATCTACTGTCCTGAAGTGTTTAGTTCAAGCCTGTATCTAACATGGTGCTGCCTTACCTAACACTAAATCTGATCCAGCCAATCAAGAGCTTCTGAAGAAATTAATGAACTGCAGCAGGTCTGCCACACTGCGGAATGGGGATCTTCAGGAAGGTAGATCTTCAGGACCGGAGCTGTTGTCCACTTATTCTAAAGAAATAAATAAACAATGTGCTGCGTTTTCAAAATGTTATTACAAGAAAATATCAGACATACTTAAATCATATATAACTGAATGGTTTTAAAAATATTTTTTATTTTATAGCCTGTAGTAACACATTATTTAGCCACAGAGGCTCAAACTGTTGGTTTTGAGGAGACATAGCAGGTCTGTTTTTAGTGACTGACATTCACTTTGTGTTAATCATGCAAAAAAAAAAAAAAGTATCACTCAATTCTTCAACATCATGCAATTCCTGCTAGTTTATGTATCATTGGGTAAAACTAAGCTGCAGGGTCGAGCTGGACCAACAAGTTCGAAATGAGCATCCAGCAAATGAGACAGAACTGTCTGCTGCCTGAAAAGGTGCTGGGAGGGTTTGGGCACAAGTTATTTCCAAAAATTGCTGGAAAGGATGCAGCGATTCTGTGCTGCTTTGATAAAGGCAAGGTGTGGATATTTTGATGACACTCTTACAGAAGCTTTCACATCCATTACACTGCACTTACAGTGTATGTTTTACAATAAAAAAAATGCAGTTACTTGTGTTTTAAGTATTTCTAATGTTTTCTTGTAATAAAATTTTGAAAAGGAAATGGGTGGGCCCAAACCTCTGGCCTGTATTGTAGCTACCATTAAGGGTTCTTTAGAGCAGTGCCATATGAGAACCACATTTTGTTCCCAAAAAAAGCAGTAGACAGTTCTCTAAAAACACTTTCTTAATTAGATGTACAATAAAAACTAAAGAACCCACCAGGCTCTTCTAGAACCAGCATGCAAGACAGAAGCCATTGATTTTAAATAGCATATTGTCTTTCCTGTGCTTGTTCACTCATTTTATTTTAACCATGTTTAGGGTCTTATGGGTCCATCATGTTTCGGGCATCTGGGTGTACCCCATTATGGCTCGCCTCAGTTCCGTAGGCTTGGTTCTGTTTCTGGGTGCTGCTTCCCTCAGCATGGCTCCTCTTTACCTGCTGGGAGAAAAACTTACTCAGGCGATGTGGAGTCCAACAGGTGAGAGGCCTCAATAACAGTGCCTGGCTTTGACCAAAAGTTTGGTTGTCCTTTCTCTAAGCTGATTTGTTTGTGTTGCTGTTGAGTTCCAATCTCCAAAATGAGGAAAGGAACCCATTTTACCAAATGCATGGAACAGCTGTGAACTACAGCTTGGATTAGTTTTACCTGGGACCATAGTGTGTTTTACATCGTCTAGCAGTTCTGGAGTGAATGGTCTTCTGTTACTTGCTTAACCCTTTGACCTCCTTCAGTAATAGTATAATAGTTCCAATCCACGTCATGCTAATAACCAAATAATACTAATAATCCTGACCAGAAACATAACTTGGACCTACAGATTGGAGTTCTGGCTTTTCAGTCTGGACTGAAAAGGGGAATTTAAGAAATTGCACTTGTTCCAACTGGCAACCATTTCATACATTACATCACATTTTTTGCTAACAAATGCAATGGTGAATACGTTCGTAGCTGTTTATAATGGTATTACAATATTTTAATATATTATGACGTTTACATTTTGGGCCCGATCGGTTGCATGATTTCCGCCAGCAGAAAACATTTTTCTTTTACTAGGGAGCAGCATAGACAGTCTATGTTCAGTAGTAAGTGTCCCTGTTAGAGTGAGGTGAAGTGGGGGAGCACAAAAAACCCCTTCACAATAATAGTAATCAAACAAACTGCATTATGTAAATAATGCGTTAACGCACATTACATTTTACATTATATTTCTAATATCTACCCGTTTGGCAGCTACTGCCTTGACTTGATTTTTGACTTTATTGTTAGTTGACAAACACAAACACCTTTGTGAATGCAAACAATTCAAGAGTCATTGCATGTGAAGAAAGAATGCAGAATTTTGCTCCAACACTCCATATGTGACGTTTTGGCACTGACACTGTCCCAATCTGCTCTTTCTAAGGGAATCAGAAGAAAAAGAAGTAAGGGACCACAAGAATCAAAGGTGACCGTTGCCAGTTTGAAACCAGCTGGACCAGACTGTTTACCACTGGAATGAATGACGTAGCACTTGTAAATGTGAAGGGGGGCTCAGTTATTTTGTGGCAAAACTCACCTGAATTTATAAAGTGTTCATCATAAGGAATTTATACAGATTAAAAATTGTGTTGATTTTTTTTCTTGATGATTTAAATAATTTGCACTTAATACATAAGCATAGTAATATATTTAATATACTACTGTATGCTGTTTTTTTTTTTAAAGAAGTTTGAAATTCCATATACTCTCCTATTCCAAAATGCTGTATTTTTGACTGTTAGGGACCTGTCTTTTATGTGCAAACATTTTGCACATACATTCAATGTATTTTTTTTTAAGAATCTATGCTGGATTAAGTGAGATGAATAAAATCTGATTTTATTAAAAAAGACAAATGGTATATGTCCATATCTGTCATTATTAAAAGCATTCTATGATGGTACTACAATAACAGTTTATATTGTGTCCCTATATTTAATTAACTAGATGCGGCATGTTTTCGCGGAGTTTACTGAATACTAAGCTTGAAGCCTTCAGTAATCCTGAAATACTTCATAATTTGCGTATATTACGTTTAGAAGCTGGAGCTCTGCCTGTAAAAAGATTCTGAATTTGGTCTCTGTAGAGGTGCTAACCCCTTAAACTCCCAACTTTATAACATTCTAAGGGTTATTATTGGGCAACAACATAGAAACCATTTACTGACTTTTACTTGTTATATCACACGACCATAATTCATGTGAATAAACATAACATGCTAATTTAGTTTATTTTTGCCTTATACTGAAATCGTTATTATTTCTGACCATGTGGACAATGACTGTTACGGGGGCACCTGGTGCTCTAGTGGTTAGCGAGTTGACCCTGTAATCAACAAGTCGTGTGTTCGATTCCCAGGACTGCTAGTGGCACCACTGAGGCGTCCTTGAGAAAGGTACCATCCCCACACACTGCTCTGTTTGTGGCAGCCCCCTGCTTTACTTGGTGAATGGGTTAAATCCAGAGAAAGAATTTCACTGTGGCGTGTTCACACGTCATTACCTCTTAATGCCGTTATGGAATTGCACCTCTAAATTAAAAAAAATATACAAATGTCGTTATTTTCCTTAAAACACGTACTGCCGTGTCATGGTGAGTTTCAGTTGGTAAGTCTCTGGAAAGCGCTTCCTGCTAAAGAACTGCTTTAATCAGATTTGCTGTAAATAAGCCAATGGCTGTCCCGACCTCGGCTGCCTGATTCTTGGCTGTCGCTCAGTAACGTTACAGAAGCCGCGAAACGTCTGAGCTCAGCCTTGTTTACAGATGAGTTCATCTCTTGTTGCTGACCACTCAAAGGCAGGATCTTCTGCAACAGCTTTCAAACAGAAACAAGACCACAACGTGCAGGCACAGACAGCCCAGGTTCAACTAGTGCTCAGAATGGGCTCAGAAAGAACCAGCTGCTATCAAACCCATGCTGGACCCTGATGTTACTAAAAAGATGATGATAGATGAAGCATTACATTTACACCGTTTCCCCACAAACCTCAGATGTAGATGTAATCAACTAATCATCTGCTGTGAGGCTAACATTGCCAAATCAGTGGTCATCCAAATAGCTGAAATGTTTTCTTCGCCAAAACAATTCTCACCTGAAATGGCCGAAATTTTTTGTTTCATTTTTAAAGCTCACAGTAAGTCACGCTATGTCCTAAACCACGTTCACCACTTTAATAAAGAGCTGCAATTCTGAACAAAAGAAGTAACATTTGGACACTAAAACGTGGATTTTTTTGCTGAAGTATTCCATTAACTGGGGAATAACAATGTAAAAGTCTGTTCATGTCTTTAAATCTGTAGGTTTGAATTAGATGTGTGGCGAAAGTGCTTCATTCACACTGGTATTGTTTAAAAAACGTTATATACATATACTTATCATTCGTTTCATTCTTGTATATATATATATATATATATACACACACAAGAATGAAACGAATGATAAGTATTAGCAGAGAGTGATTTTCTTGCGTTTGTTGCTGTGATCCTTTCTCCTGCCTTTTAAGAAGTAATTGGATTAGTGGGTTAAACCAGGAGTCAGAAATAGCCTCCTCATTTGTCACTCCGTAATTTGAGAGTCTGCTACACTGATCGTTGCCGCCGTGCCGTGAATTCCTTATTGCTTTTTATTCATTTTTAAAATGTACCCATCGGATTTCTGTCGGGTCTAAATTACAATGGAAGCGGGTTTATTGTCACTAGTAAAGACGAATAATGCAGCTTCACTCAAAGGACGTCATGATGAAAACTGTGGAGTAAGTTCCTTTGAGATCAGGGCACTTGAGTGGTGTTTGGGAATATTGGACAGCGCTCAACGTGATTTTACAGGTAAAGGAGTTTGAACAGGTGGATCCCCTTAACCCTGTCTTGAGATTTGCTTAATTTTTAAGTAATGCATTTTTACTTACAAGTATTATAATAGATGTGGGTGTCAGAATTCTTGTTTTCCAAAGTTGCAGGTTTCCAGTTGACTAGCATGGAGTCTGGTAAGGAAAATGCAGAATAGATGCCTTTTTAAATAAGAATATTTAAGACTTTATTTTATTATTGAATTTATGAAGTGTTACTAACAGAGTAAATATTAGAATAGTAGGACCTTCAGAATCTTAGAAACATGTCTGGAGCACACAGTTCTGTGGATAAAATCTTTTAATTAGAATCTGTTGGTGGTTCTCCAAGTGTTTCAAAGTTCTCCTGTTAACCTTGTGCAGTGAGAACCACAATGGCCACCGCAAAATACACAGTAGTTGGAGAGACGTTGCGGTATGTCATCCCCAGCCACATGCAGTGCTTAATCGGGTGCGGAGGCCAAGCATGCAAGTATGAAGACTCGTCCCGCTGGAGCGATGACCAACAGGCCATCAAAGGGCTCTACTCCTCCTGGTGAGCTCAGCTGAATAAGTTGTTGGCTAAAGGAAAAGTTTAGTGACACCGATACCCCACACCCAACCCCCCCAAGCCTGTAGCCAGTCTGTTAAGCCATACCCGGGTTGCATCTCGTCTTTTACAAAGTGCTACCTACAAAATGTACAATGGTTTGTCACGTGGCTGTAACAGAAGCAGCACCCATCTTTTACCCTGAATATTATCTGTACCTCTGTCATGTTTATAGATTATGGAGTATCATACAGTGCCAGAAACTCAACAGGCAAGACTATTGGAAATAACTGAAAAACTTGATATCAGGCATGATTATAATATGTGAGACATAATCTTTCATTACTTAGTGACATTAGTCTTGTAGTTCCAGAACTTTGATCACAGAACTCATTAAGTCTTGAGAGCCAACAACATACGTTTTGGTTCTATGACCTTTGTGACTCGACCCATTTCTCCATTTCTTTTTTCAGGGTCACAGACAAGCTGCTCGCGATGGCACGACCTTCCACCGAAGTGATAGAAAAATACAACATCATTGAACAGTTTCAAAAGTCAGTATTTATTTACACCTCTGGCTGTTTGTGACAGATTTGGGTCAGTGTCTGGAACATTCTGTTGACTCTGTGTCTTTCTCTTGCTGAGGTGTGGCTTGAGGACTATCATAAACCTCCAGAGACCTGGGGAACATGCCAACTGTGGCAATCCGTTAGAACCGGAGAGCGGATTCACCTACCTGCCTGAGACGTTCATGGAAGCTGGCAGTGAGTGATTAACTACTTACGTGTGTTTGTAGATGACCTAACCTGCCCGCTGACCTGGCGATGTGTAAAATTTTGGCCGAACCGCAAGAGCAGCATCCATTGATCTTGCACATTTGTACCTGCTACAGTCCCATCTCACCAATTTTGGTTTAAGTTCTGGATATACAGTCGTGAAAAAAATAAGAAATCTCACTTTTATACTGTACCTATCATGGGTTTTGGTACTTTGTGATAGTGTACCAATCATGGGTTGAAATAAATCCGAAAGGCTTTGATGCTGTTTGGTAATAGCATTATGTTTTGGCCTTGGGATGCTGTTTTCTGAGTCTTGGATAGGTCACCACTTTCACAAATGTGACAGAAAACAAGTAAGAGAGAATTTCTCTGTGCACTAATAGAAGATACTTTGTGCTTTTGTCCAGTAAAATGTGTGTATATGTCTATTTTGTGATTGTCTGAAGTCAGTCTGAAAGGCTTTGATGCTCTTCAATAATGCCATTACGTTTTGGCCTTGGGATGCTGCTTTTTGAAAACTGAGTCCTGGTTTCTGTCACATAAGAGAGAGAGAATTTCTCAGCGCAATATTAAAAGATACTTTGCACTTGTGTGTATATGTGTGTATTGTGTGTAAATATGTGTGTATATGTATATACCATGCTGTTGTGTTGCAGTTTACTTTTACAACTTTGGATGGAATGACTATGGTGTGGCCTCTCTCTGTACAATCCTGGACATGGTGAAAGTCATGTCCTTTGCCAGTGAAGAGGGGAAAATGGCTGTTCACTGTCATGCAGGCCTTGGAAGAACAGGTACATTTCTAATAAGACCAGTGATGTGCATGAGTGGTCGTCCCAAAGGAAGAAAACTACGTATATCATAAGAAGTCATTTATTTGAATTCATTTGGCAGATGCTTTTATCCAGAGCAACAAAATTTAAACAATGTTATGCAGGAGCGTGTAGCATTACAAGGACTCTTATAGGCATCTGCCCTGGTGGAGAATTGAACCCAAGTTATATGGAGGGCAGCAGTCACTACACTAGGGGTTGCCAGTTCTAGTCCTGGTGATAATGAATCAGGTGTGCTTGATTAAACACAACATAGAAATGGATATTGTCTTGTAGGTCACCAGGATTACACTACACCTCACCAATCATAACTATTCATTTGATTTATTTATTTCTGAAAGCACCAGCTGTCCTTTAATTTGTGCAAACATTCCATCCAAAATGACTTTATCTCGTTACAGTAACGAACACAAACTTACACCAGTAATATAGATATTGCCAGCTTGCAACATTTGCCCTCTTAAAGTACCATTCGATGTGTATTTGGTCCTGTCTGCACTAACATAGTCTAGTGGTGTTTCTTTTGTTCTTGCGTTGCTCCATGGTCCTGGAGGAAAGTTGTTTCATTTCACTATGTACTGTGTATATGACTGAAATGACAATAAACCTACTTGACTTGAATTAACTAGACATATATAAGATTACTGTATTTAAGCTGACCTGATCCACAGGTGTGTTACTAGCCTGCTACTTGCTCTTCACTTCACGGATGACCGCAGACCAGGCCATTTTATTTGTGCGAGCTAAACGTCCCAACGCCATCCAAACCAGAAGACAGCTTGTATGTGTCAGGGAATTTGCTAAATTTCTCGTACCGCTGAGGAACATGTTTGCCCATGCCGAGCCGAGCACCAGGCCCGTGACCCTTTCTCAGTACCTGATTCGCCAGAGAAACATACTGCATGGTTATGAAGCACGGCAGATGAGGTACATGCCAAAGCTGGTCTCCGTCATCTGCAAACTCTTACTCGACATTGCGGAGAACCGGCAGGTCATTGAGGAGGATATTCTGGAAGTTCCTGATGTCACATCTGACGATGACAGCTCAGTTTCCATTCCCCCACCGCCACAGCTGGGCCGCTACATAATGGCAAGTGGGGTTACCATGATCCAGCCACGCCTTCCAGGTCTGCCCATGAACCCTATGGATGCGTCTCAGCCACCTCTTCATTACGTGCGCAAGAGCCTGAGCTACAGCGACTCGGACCTTCGGCGGCTAGCGGACACTCTGAACCTTTCAGGGAACCCTCTGGCTGTTTTAGCCTCCCTGACACAGGCTAATTCTAAAGGGAAGGATGCATCTCAAAGCATCTTGCCCCAGCAGTGCAATGCCAATCCTCATGGAACTCTGAAAGAGTTGGCAACCTACGGTTCTTGCAGTAACATCTGGGAACTGAAGACAATTAAGGACCAGAAGGAGGGATGTGCCCTGCTGAACACCCGGCGGCAGTCCGTCCTCCAGCGCAGCCAATCTCTTGGCGTGTCTGACCATTCGGACAAAAGGAGCATCCTTGCCACAATACTGGCATGGAGGACAGAGACCAAAATAGGTGATGGTCACAGAGGAACCCAAAACGGCAAGTTGAATCATATCGAAGATATAGAGGAGGAGCGACTGTCAGAGGTGCCCTTCATCACAATACAGTCAGAATTGAGTCTGGAGGCTCGCCGCTTGCTGGTGGCTCAGTCTCTGGCAGTCGACCTCAACCAGGAAGGAAAGGAGGAGCACATCCAGAAGGTCTCTTCTTGGCAGGTAGGCATCATACAGTCTTACTCCATACAGTTTCACAGGAGTGCCCCTGAAGTGTCCCTTTGATGTTTAACCTCCTCTAACACACAAATTAAAAAGCTTAACTGTGTTTGACGTAGGTGTGTTAGGACAGGAAGGTCATTAAATATCCAGGACAAGGGTGAATGAGGACCAGTACTGGTATATATATACACACACATTTTTCACACACAGGGCTGCACTAATTCCAATTAAACTAATAAAGTTGCTCAGCATACTGAAGATACCCACAATATGCTCAGAAAAGCATACCCCTACTTTATATCTTTCATCTTGGAGAACTGTATCTCCTTTAGAACATGCAGAGCAACAGTGCTGTCTAACAGAAAATATAGAGAAAGGAAATGAGATCATAAAACCAGCCATTGAATGAGTAGAATATGAACTAAAGAGCTGATGTGTGCGCCTGCAGACGGATCTGAATTATCAGGGAGCCTGGGAGCGGCTGTGCCTGGAGCGGGACCCTTTCGTCCTCACAGGAATACTGTGGTCCTGGCTAGAACAGCTGAAGGAGCCTGTTATCTCAGGAACAGATGTCCAAGTCCTGGACCAACCTAACCCAGATCCAAAGACTGTCTTCAATTCACTGGACCGGGTAAGAAACAAGTGTAATCAGAATCTCTCTCATTTTTTACAAAGTCAGAAACACAGTACTGTGCCGCCCCTCTTGATCCAACCCTCATTTCTTCATACTTTGTTTCCAAAGTTCCAGACTTTCTTGTATTTTTAATATAGTCTTGAAGAACAGTTCTCCAGGCCTCCTGAAGGACTTTTAAAGGCTCTCATTTCAGTCCAGTCCCTGAACCAGTTTCAGAGGAATGTTTTTTGTTTAAGACACACAGTGACCTATGTATGAATCATTCAAGCAGAAGAAAGCACATCTAACTTAAGGTCTGAACTAGAAAATTAACAGGAGCAGATGATTCCAGATGATCAGGCGGTGATCAGTATACTGGTGGTGCTGAATGCTGAGTAGCTGGAACACCTTTATCTAGGATCCTTGTATATTTAGGTACTTTCCAGCCTCTTACAGTAAAACAGTTTGACAGGCAGGAAATAATAGTTTTTGCACCAAGAAAAATGTAAAGAAATGATTCAAAGAAAAATGTAAAGAAATGAGTGGCTCATAACCTTTGTACTGTACTGCATATCATTCTTACATCAAGCTTTTGTTAGTGATAACTGTTGTTGACCGCGTAACATCTTTGAGTAAAACGTTCCTTTCAATTCCAGCAATACACATTGAATACACCTTGATCATACAGATTTATTGTCATGCCTACTTTCAGGCTGTTAAGGAAACACTGGTGTGTATCCTGGACTGCTTTTCCCATCTACTGGTGGTACCTGAAGAGGTGGAGAATGCTTTTGTGGAGCGACTCATAAAGGCTTTTACAAAGGTATGTATTACATGCTATATGACCTCATAGCACTTAAACATGTTCATTTGTAACAAGATTTATTCTTTATTTCACAGATGAAAAATGTGAGCGAATCTCAGGACGTCTATGAAGTAATGACCAGAGTCTTAAAGCCTGTTATACGGCACATGAGGAGCATCGCCATAGAAGAGACACCACAGCAGTAGCAGTGTTGGAGATTTCCACTCTCACTCGAATGATCTGCTGAGTGCCTCTTTATTCAGCTCTTTATTCTCTTTTTGTCCAGCAAAGCATAGATCTGCTGTTCCATGCAAACACTTTGTCACAAAAAGTTAAAAATATTATGTGCCACAATGGTTCAACTTACACACTTTTGCACATTTGTTAATGCACTTCAGCTGTTTATATAAGAACATGCAGGCCTGAATTCTTGAGTGTTTTATATTATAGATTTTATTGCTGTCATGTTAGAACTTATGGACATGGTTAACACATATGGGTTAAATACAATACCTCAGACATCTGCACCTTTAACAGCCTTAAGTAGTAACACGCAACTGTCAAGAGAATATGTGTATATATATTATCATACAAATGGTTTATTGTAGCAACCATTTATATTCTTATGAATATAAATAAAATAATATAAATGCAGTCATTAAAAAAAAGAAACAAACCGTTTGTTTAAATATACAATAAAGGCACTAGATAAACAATCACCCACCTGGCAACCAAGGTTA
This sequence comes from Brachyalestes nurse, assembly GCA_037974405.1. Lineage (NCBI taxonomy): Eukaryota > Metazoa > Chordata > Actinopteri > Characiformes > Alestidae > Brachyalestes > Brachyalestes nurse. Next base: position 30,925,729 of record JBBPCY010000136.1, on the reverse strand, counting down.
TAACTTACTAGTTTTGTCTTTTGAAAAGTGGATTTGGTCAACAGTTAAAAACATAGGCCTTCAGAGCATCCTTCCCACCAACAGACTCCACTGAGGCCACTATGCTTGCAAAATCACAGGCCACATGGGTGAAACCCCTGCGGAGAGGAACAGTTAAAACTTTAAAACTACATTTTAATGAGGTACATTTCATGTGCAGAGAACCTACAACACTTTGGACATTTGTGTGATACTTAAAATGTCCCATGTGTTAGAAATTTGGGAATTTTGTTGTGTTGGAAACTACATTTCAAAGCAGGCGGGTATGTTTGAGAGTGCTTGTATTTAACTGGTTCTGAATTCTTCTGAATTCCCATCATTAAACACAAGCACAGCACTAAATCTAGATTAAACTAAACAGGTCTAATGAACAAATACAATGAAATAACTGCTATGAAAAGCACAATTTTAACGTATTGTGACAATTTATTTTGACGATAAATACCAGCATCATGTCTTTGAAAAAAGTTTTAGATCTTTCATCTCCTTTAGAACACAAAGAAAAAAATAGGACAATTTGACTGGAATTCTTGACTTGACCTGACTGCACATGAAGTAACTTCACTCAGGTTTACAGTTAAAGTGTGTGAGTACTTTTTGAGATCACTGGAGGAAACCCTAAAACAGATTATTACAGATTTATAAGCAAACTCCTAATAACCAACCTATCAGCTTTACTTAAATGTAGCTTAAAGTGCACTCTAGCCTTTTCATGAGTGAAAGAACACAACAGGTAATGTGTTGGACTGTGGATCATCATTCTCCAGTTTTTATACAACAGTTTTGCGAAGTAAAAAAACTAAAGCTAAGGTGCCCTGAACATTCTATATGTCAATTTTCCCAAGTTCTTCTACCAAAATGTCATCCCACTAAAGTTCCATGCAGCACTGCAATACAATGTTGCTTTCTAATAACAATAATATATACACAGTACAGTGCAAAAGTCATGAGGCACTTATCTCTGTCTTATCATTAGTAGATTAAATTGTGTGACCGGCTGCAAAGTGCCTGTGAATACAATGTGCCTAGATAAAGGTGCTACAACCATGCACCTGTTTCTTCACTGGTTCATGACTTAAGATGGGTTTGTTGTACTTGAATGATTCATACGTAAGTCACTGTGTGGCTTAACAAAAAACATTCCTCCGAAACTGGTCAGGTTCAGGGGCTGGACTGGAAATGAGAGACTTCGAAAGACCTTCAGGAAGCCTGGAGAACTGTTTCTCAAGACTGCATTAAAAATTCAAGAAAGTCTGGCTCTCTGGAAGCAAAATATGAAGAAATGAGGAGTGGCTCATGACGTTTGCTACTATATGATACTGTGTGTCATATTATATTTGTCATATATTTTACATAGAAGTGAATCTGTACCTGGACATTGTGTGGGAGCCTCCTAAGAGGTGGTACTGGCTCTCAAGTGTCAGACCTTTATCCCTGTCATTTCTCCATGTCAGCACTCTTAACGACAAGTCACGTGAAGCAGTGACTACCCGGAAGTTATCCTGCAAAATCAGGACAGTGTTAATCGACTTACTTCGTTAACTGATGTGTCCTGTGAAGTAAATGGCAAAGTCAACTTGAGCATGGGCTCACCACACAGATAGAGATAATTGGCTCCATGTGGTCCTTAAAGTTTGTGACGAGGACCCCCTTAAGGGTGTAGACCTTCAGTTCATTGCCGTCTGCAACCAGAATGGTGTTGTTCCCTTTAGCCTGGAGGATAATGTCCGAATGCCACTGGTTTATGTCGAGCTGAAAAGACTCCACTTGTTGAGCTGCAACAGAACATGGGTTAAAACCTAGTCAATAAGATTTTAGATTCTTTTTGATTTAAAGTGTGTATGTCGACCTGCAAAGACATGCCTAATCTGTGAAGAAAGGACTACTGAACATTGCATGGTTAGAAACACCAAACTTGAACATTAAATGCCAGTCTCACTGCTGAGTGACCTACCCAGCGCCTCCTCTTTGTATTTGGACTTCTTCATGCTCAAATCGAACACTGTGAGCGCTGTGCGGTTGTGCAGGCCTTCGGTGTGGATTACAGCCAGTCGTGCAGACTGAGAGGGGAGAAACACGGCAGCTCTGCAGCCACTGACTGGCAAATTCACACTCACTGCTTCCTCATCCTCTACAGGGCAACACACACTCTGACTCCAGAAAACCTGAGCAAAAAAACAGCACATATGGAAACTGGTACAGTAGTATATAACACATCACCAGAGGTGTCGTTCTTCATACAGCCAGTGTCATTTCTAAGTGCTAAAGTTGTTTAAATTAGACACAAGCGGAATGTGAAGTCCTGTTCCGTACATGTCCTATACATACACATCTCCAAAATTAAAATTTTAGAACTTTCAGAGTTTCAGTGGTTTGTTGTATAAAGCACTTAGAAAAGATGCTCAACTGCTGTGTTGTTCTTAGCCATGGTCTAAATCACAGATCCTAAAGAGATTGCAGGGAAATTAATTGTTAATCTTATTTAATTTTGTGCCTAACACCAACAAGTGCTCACCTTGCATTAATTGGCAAAAACACCTGGCCATAGTACTATGAACTATACACAGTAAATAGGTTTCTTCAGAACATGATAACATTAGTACCATGGTTACAATAGTCACTGCCAGCTAAACAATCTGATATCTTACAACTTCTGACAGAAAATAAAAACTGCAAAAACCCTATAAAAATGCTGCTGCTGCTACAGGGTTACATGGCAACATCTGTGTCAATTACTGTGCATTCTGATACACCCACCCATCTGAATTACAGTTTAGGATGAAAAAACAAGGGACAAAAACACAGTACGAGGAGGTGTGAAGGTGTTCCAAACTCTGCATTCTAAAATTTACCAGTATGTCCTTGACATGCACAGATACCATATTAGAAGTCAGATCAATGCCAAAGATCAGGAGCATATATGAATCTGTACAACATTTTACCTTTGGGCTTAAATCCGAGCTCTCCTTTGAGGCAGCGAGTATCCATTTTGTATCAGGAGATGAGGAGAGAATATTTAATTTGAATGAGTCACACACCACATGCCTTGACAGTTCAGACAGCTGGGGAGAGCTCAGGGCAAGAAGAGAACCTAGAGCAGTTCCCACCTAAAAGACAAAACAAAGTGTACAATGTGCATGACTGCGGAATAAACCATGCATTAAACCAGTGCTGCTGTAATTTGAACTTCTATTTTGTTGGTTTCCACTGTTCTTTTATACTACTATTCAGAATATTAGAAGTCACAACCAACACACAAGTGTGTGTGTACAGAGCCTGAACTGACCAAACTGATGTTACACAACACAATCACTGCCAAAAGTTAAACTTACAGATATAAATGCATCAATGATTTGAGGATTCAATGTTTGAATCCATTAAACTTTTTTTTCTGAATCTGTGACAGCTCATGGGCTTAGGGGGAAGAATTTAAGGGGTAAGTTTACCATGAGGAAAGAGCTTCGATCCTTGCTGAAGGACAGCAGAGTGGACTGAGAGGAGCCGGAGGAGTAAGAGGACAGCTCCTCTCCTGTTTGTCCCTTCCATATTTTAATCGTTCCAGTGTTGTCAGCAGCGCCTACAACGCACTGCTGGGGGTCTGTGAACATGGCTGTCAGAGGGTTCTGACCAGAGCTGGACCACAGATTTACACCCTGCATGAGAGAGAAGTGCTAAGTCTGCTCTGTTGTCTTTAAAAGTATATTTCTCAAACAAACAAAGAAACAAAATAAATAAATAAATACATACCTTATGAATGTCCCATGCTTTGACTGTGCCATCACTGGACGCGCTGCAGACCACTGGAGAGCACTTCCAGCTGTCCTCGATGGTGATGTTTCCCACCAGGTAAGAAAAACCAACAACCCTGCCTTGATGGTTGGACATAGATTATTGCAATCATGTATTATGGTATTTTATCCTCAACACCTTTTATCCTCAGCTTGCTATTCAGGCAAGCAGAAAATAGTTAATGATAAATGTGACAGATTTAATTAGGAATCAATCGATCTAACACGACTTTCTTTGGTCCTCATAAGTGGCATTTGTTGTTCTGTCAAAATCATTTTGCTCTACATTATATCTTATTATATTCTATGAAAAATGTTATATGTTATGTTATATATATATATATAAAAAAGTGAAGTTCCTGAATTCATAAAAAGTTGATGTTCTCCTAGAAAATAAACTGTACTTTAAAAGTAAAAAGGTCAGGAGTGCACACTCAAACCTTTTTATAAAGTATGTAAATCTGTTTGTAAAGGTAACTACAGTGCATCCGGCAAGTATTCACAGTGCATGACTTTTTCCACGTTTTGTTATGTTACAGCCTTATTCCAAAATGGATTAAATTCATTTTTTTCCTCAGAATTCTACACACAACAGCCCAT
>JBBPCY010000136.1:30898214-30921202 GCA_037974405.1 Brachyalestes nurse | reverse complement strand
GGGAGTGATGCGATAGCAGAGACATTTTATATAGATGGACTTGGGTGACGTAAATTAAACGAAGCCTCGAGGCAAAGGTTTTGCCTCGATCATTTTTTGTAATCGAATTATTCGAATTACTCGAATAATCGTTTCAGCCCTACTTACAGCGCAATCAGGCTATGATGTAATAACTGTTCAGTCCTTAAACACCACTAGCCGGTCCATACTTTTGTTTAATTCTTAGTTCAAACACACCTAAAGCAGGTAATGAGCATTCTACAGCCCCCCTAATGGTCCTCAAGGAACGAGAAAAAGTCTATGTACTCGAGCACATTCACCACGCTTTTTATCTCACCCCTTCTGGAGAAAACGCTCTGCATCAGTAGGGTTGATTATAGCTGCACATAATGGAGGATAGAGATGAAAAACGAGAGTGGATGTTTTCATCAGCAGCAACACTCGGCGGCGGAACACTAGGGGTTTTCTTTGTATGTCGCACCAAGCTCCAGAACCATAAGCACTAAATTAAAACAAGGGAAAACACTTCAGCTGGAGTGAAAGCACCTGGCTGCGCTCTGTTCACCAGACTGCCAAACAGCTCTCACTCCGTCTTTCCAAACACGTGTACCGCGACGACAAGAGGCACTTAAAGCACAGAAACAAAAGTTCACTTCGACTCCGCAAAAACACTTCAGTTCAAAGCACACAGACTTTCAAATTACCTGTAGCAGCCGTCAAGTTTTTAGTTGACTCATTCAGTTATATATATAAAGGCCTGTTTTAGGCCCCAGTGTCCACCTCACTTTTATTGTCATTTTTTTCTCTTTGCGATTTAGTTTCTTTGTCAAACTGTCTTGTCTTTGTCATATTGAGACTGAATAATTGAGTAGATTAAATGAAAGACATGGGGAAAAATGTTTTACTGGGACAAGCTGCAAAGTACACTATACGGACAAAAGTATGAGGACCATTACACCATCAGGGACTTTAATGACATTGCTTTCAAATACATAGACTGTAATATGGAGTGTTTCTGTGGGAATTTGCGCCCATTCACTCAAGCACTGATGCTGAACAAGAAGGCCTGGCTCACAATCTCCATTCCAGTTCATCCCAAAGGGGTTGGCTGGGGTTGAGTCCTGGGCTCTGTGTGGGCCAGTAAAGTTCTTCCACACCGAACTCATCCATCCATGTCTTTATAGGGCTTGCTTTGTGCACTGGGGTACATTCATGCTAGAATAGAAAAGGTTCTTCCCTAAACTGTGTCCACGAAGTTGAAGCATGACTTTGTCCAAAATGTCTTGGTAAGATAAGATTAGATAAGATAAACCATTATTAGTCCCACAAGTGGGAAATTTGCATGTGGTATGCTGAAGCATTAGGACCTGAATCCAGGTGTGTCCCAATACTTTATCATCCCAGTACAGTATCATTTCACTTTAGATGGCATTTCTTACACTTTGCATTGGTCCAGTCATGTGTGCCAAGTTCACCTATGATGGCTGACAGAAACCTGTAGCAGTTGCAGCGGTTACAGTCTGTACCCTGTTACTCCATAATGAAGGAGAAGCGCAGTGACTAACTGTATGGTCATGCATCCGGGTTCAGCTGCAGCAAAACAAATTCTGAGCTCAAACAATAAAAGTACAAGTTAGGAGAGGGTGACAAAAAGATGGAGTCTGAGAGACGATCGGAGAGGGGCCAGAGGAGCTGGGCGAGAGAGAACAAGGAATGAAGGAAAAGAGAGAGAGAGCAAGAGAGATAGCAAGTGAGGGGGAGTGTAAGAGAGACACTGAGAAACAGAGAGAGAAGGAGAGGGAGAGGGAAAGAAAGAGATAAATGAGAGGGAGAGGGAAAGAGAGGGACAGGGAAAGGGAGAGCCACAGTGGAAACACAGAGAAAGAGAGCTACAGAAGACCCAGTGGAGAGAGGTAGAGAGAGAGAGAGAGAGAGAGAGGGTGCAAGGGAAAGAGAGACAGAGACAAAAGAGAAGGAAATGAAAGATAGAGAAAGTGAAAATGAGACTGTCTTCACTAAAGGGGCCATCTGAATTCACTAATTAAGAAGTGTGCCCCAATACTTTTGGCCATATAGTGCACCTAAAAATACAAGTTCAGAAAGAATTCAGAAAGAGCAAATAGAGTACAGTTGCATTGTTTTATTTTAAATGGCATTTCGTACACTTTGCATTGTTTCAGTCATGTGTGAGAGAGCAAGAGAAAGAAAGAATGAGAGCATACGAGGGGAGACACAAGAAAAGAGAGAGAGAGAGACTGTCAGAAAGAGAGAGCGAGAAGCAGGATAAGTAAAAGAGACATAAGAGAGAGAGACATGAGAGAGAGTGGGGAGGAAGATATTTTTTGTTCTTTTCACTCTGATAGTATTTCTCTGTGTTTGAGTGATCCTCAGGAGGCCTGGCAAACATTTTACAATAAGTGACAACAAGCAGTGTGGAGGGAGAAGCGAAGGGATCCGAGAGACCGGATTAGAGAAGATGAAGGGAAACGAGTGGACGAGGCCTCTGGAAACAGAGCAGTCAGTCAGAGCGAGAGGTTACGAAAGAGAGAGAGAGAGAGAGAGAGACAGAGGGGCGTTCGAGCTCCTGTCAGCTCTTTAGACAGGTGAAAGAGGGGAGGGAAGAAAGGCTCTGAAAGAGTCCCGGTTTCAGCTTTCACTCCAGCTAAAAATACAGCCTGTTCCCAAACCCAGCCAAGGGACAGCAGTTCAGAGCCTGAAGAGTGAAACCAACACTACACTTTAATCCCATTTATCTTTATATCTCAGTCAAACGTGCCTTTTAAATTCTGATTCCCTGGAATGTCAACTCTAAAGTAAAAAGTGTAGTTTTCCAGACTTGTTTCCAGACATATTACATGTGGAAACATTCTATCGTTTGGCTTCTCGACCTCAAATACGGTATAAATTTAATGTCAAACTCGTAGGAAAGGTTCCTAAATGGGTCTAGGCAGTACAGTTACAAGACAAACTTTAGAGAATCAGAATCAAAAAGCATTATTGGAGGAAATTATGTTACGATGGCAAAGACAAACAAGGACACAAAGACAAAAACCATATAAATTCATATAAATTCAACAAAAACTGCAGAAATACGAAACACACACTATGCTATACACATAAAATGCTGGGGTACAAATACTACAGATACATCACTTACTATTGAATTACTGTTCACAAATGGTGGTTTGGAAGAACCAAAAGCTGTACTTCTGTGATGTCGTTCCAAAAACTCTAATAGGAACGTTATTTTTAAGAGTAATAAGCTCATCTAGGATAAGTAAGACCTGCAAAATGCTGTATAAATCCCCTTTTTGTCCACCACTAGCCCAGTGCATTGCTTCTGTTTTCTTCTTAAACTCCTCAAACCGCTTTAAAAGTACTAGACTATTCATGGTTTGTTAATCATTAATGCAATTTTGATTTTTTTGAACATTACAAGGCTTGTAAAATGTAAATAACCCCTTGAATTAATCATGAAAATGTTTTATGGTGGGCTGTCCAGTTCTCAAATGTCCCAAGTGATTTTCTGTGGGTGGCTTTAACTCACATTACCACATTATCCCCTCAAAGTCAGCTTGTACATTAATTATTTCTGACACTTTAAAAGAGCGCATCGAAACAAGCAGAGAAATTCAGTCTACAGTTTTGGTCAGTGGCACAGCGCCAGCAAGTAGAAAAGGAGATCGTTTCATTTTTCATGTTTTAAATGGATGAAAACTTTTATGGAAGGAAAAGTCATCTTCTATATTCTTTGACTGTTTTTTTATGAAAGACAACTTAGTTTATATAGATAAATCAAATGCACATGTAATTCCATGTGTAACTCACAATTAATTTAAACGACATAATTATTTGAATAGTATAGCCCAGGGGTTGGCAACCTTTAACACTCAAAGAGCCATTTGGACCAGGTTTCCACAAAAGAGAAAACACCGGGAGCCGCAAATCTTTTTTGACGTATAAAATGAAGATAACACTGCATATATTGTTTTTACTTTTATGCTATGCTAGGGGGTCCAGAGAGCGGCCGAGCGGTGGTGGACCGAGCCAAAGAGCAGAAAGGGTGAGCATGTAGGGGAGCAAACACCGGTTTTAGACTGTTCTGCACCATTTTTATTTGTTGAAATCAGATTTTACTCTGAGTTCTAAGGGATAATCACCCATTAAACCACCAGTATAGTTTTAGCACTCCAAGGCCTTAGTATATATTCACAGTGTAGCTTCAATATAGTTTATTGTTCATGAGTGTGGCTGGTAGGTCAAGATATTCAGTATGTTTACAGAGCATGCTGAGCTTCACTTCTCGTGCAGAATTCCACAGCTCTTATGTTACAAGTCTATAGGTCCCTACTGAGGCTGTGCTTCAAGTTATTGCTACTAAGTATCCACGTGTTTCACCGCGGTGGGTGGTCAGACCAAGGGTCAGTGACTCAGTCAGCAGTGCTGGGGATCCAAATAATCCCTGCAATACCAGCCACATGCACATACCAACACAAATTCAGAACCATACGTGAACTAAGCACTCTGCCCATTAGTCTGAACAGAAGATAAGTTAAGTTCAACGGTGACTCCACATATACTTGTCAACGTCTCATTACACACAGAGGTACGTTCTCTGGCTGCATTAAAGCACTAAAATAGGCTTAAGCGATAACAAAAAGTTTGAAACCGACACTCTGCCGTTTTGGCTCCACCATCAGCTTTGCTCTTTCATGCGTTTAGGGAGCAGCTCTTTAAACCCAGCTGTTTGGGTTTCGTTTTATCGCTTCAGGATTAAGTCTCTCTCTTATCAGGCAGGCAGTAATATGTCTCAGTTTTTATTTGTGTGCACCGACTTTTGGCCAGACGTGAGACGCTCCGCCAGATTCCGTCTTCACTGTCTCCATCAGATATAAAGACCAACAATAACAAAAACCGGCTGAGTGGATCAGCCCCACAACGATTCCATAGAAAATGGTTCACATTTTAATACATCTGTTTTAAGACATATAAGCCTAACATTTTCTTTCATTTTCTTTTTCACCCCCAAGGTCCATTTACGAGATTCATGTGATTTTGCAAGCTAAAAAAAAAGCACTTTTACGTGGTCATTTCCGCTCTTAATTTACACTTTACTATGAAACTGGCAGTTTTGTTACTGTGCTTTTAAAAGAGATATATAGCAGTTTGCGCTGAAACACTTCTTATAACAACAGTGTGTAAAGAGGAGGGGATAAACTGCAGTATATCTTATATATGTGCAAATGTCTTGAGCCACCCTTCATTTCATCATATTTTGCTTCCAAAGAACCTGCCTTTTTATAAAAGAACCTGTATTTTTAATGTAGTCTTGAGAAACAGTTCTCAGTTCTCCAGGCATCCTGAAGGACATTCAAAGTCTGTCATTTTTCAGTCCACTCACTGAACAAATTTCTTGTTTTTTGTTTGTTAAGCCACACTGACCTACATATGAAGCATTCGATATATACATTTATACACACACACACACACACACACACACACACACACACACACACACACACATATATATATAAATATATATATACATTTATATATATGTAATGTCCATTTACAGACTTTGTGCCCCATTAACATGCCCTCATCAGTTTTACCTCAGTGAAGATTATGCTTAAACAACGAAAGTGGAGGCCAGCTGGACGAAGGCACTTTAAAACAGTACTGAGACAGAGTTGCAGTTCCACACTGCCTTTTCAGACTCACTTTGGAGATTTGTGCCTCTGTCTATTTCTGCACTAGCTTGGTTAATGGGGCAGTTATTGATAGTTTGTTGGACGTAGTTGCAGATCCCTTCAGCTCCAACTGTTGCACACCCACTGAGGCTCGCGACCCCCTGCTGCCATGGAAACTAGATCCCATAATACCGCAAGCCCACCCAACTGCTGTCTGACAGAGATTAAACTTAGCAGGACTGGCTGAGAAAGAAGAGGCAGAAGTAAAAAAAAAAGGACAGAGAACTCATTCTGCAGTCCTCTCCTCCACCGCAGTGCAGTTGGTTTATGGTAGGGATTTGCGAGGAGATCCATTTTTCAGCTTAACTCAGCTAAACTGGCACTTAAGGAAAGCAAGCAATCAGAATTTTATGCCTGAGCATAGTTTTCTCCAGCACTGGATAAAAAAAATGAATTTGAATATTTTCACCCTTAATAAAACTAAATAGCCACAGTTTATTATAGTACCGCAAACTGCACTAAATTCAAAAGTATTAAATACAAACGTAGGTATATTTCTTATACAGAAAAAGTGTTTTATTTTATTTACAAATATTTTAAACATGTTTCAGTTAATATTTTAGTAACTTTATTCATTATTCAGTTATTTGTTGAAAACTGTGTGTAAATTTTAAAATATAGTCTGGACTATAAATGTCTTTCAATGCGACATTCACAGTACTATGCAGTCCAAGTCCATCACGATTTCAGAAAACACTCCTAAATGTCTAAGCAGCTACATTATATGGACAAAAGTATTGGAACGCCTGACCATTACATCAACAACTTTAATGACATTGCTTTCAAATACAGATACTCTCATTTGGAATTGGTCCACCCTTTGCAGCTATAACAGTTTCCACTCTTCTTGGGAGGTTTTCCACAAGATTTTGGAGTTTCTGTGGGAATTTGTTCCCATTCATTCAATAGAGCATTCTGTAGGTTAGGCACTGATGTTGGACGAGAAGGCCTGACGAAGTTCCAGTTTGTCCCAAAGGCTCTGTGTGGGCCAGTCAAGAACTCATCCAGCCATGTCAATATAGAGCTTGCTTTGATTTCAGAGTTTCTTCCAGTGAAGGGCAATCTTAATGCTTCAGAACATTTTGGACAACTCCATGCTTCCAACTTTGTGGACACAGTTTGGGAAAGAACCTTTTATATACCAGCATGACTGTGCCATAAAGACATGGCTGGAGGAGTTTGGTGTGGAAGAACCTGGACTGGCCCACACAGCCCTGCCCTCAACCCCATCAACACCTTTGGGATGAACTGAAATTGATAAATGCTCTACAGAAAGAATGGGCACAAATTCCCACAGAAACAGTGGAGAGCCATCCAAGAAGAGTGGAAGCTGTTATAGCTGCAAAGTGGAATCAACTCCATATTACAGTCTAGCTATTTGAATGCAAAGTAGGACCAGAGGAACAGAGTCAGTTTACAAAAAATATCGGGAACCGTGATTAGCGATTAGACTACAGCAGCATAAGCATCTGAGTGCAGCAGATTGATCTGAGTGGTGAGTGAGGGGTGATGTGGAAGTGAGGTCACTGACTCAGCGCTTACAGTTCAAAAACTCAACGTTAAAACAGGCTCTTGCTCTGCACTGTAAAAAGATGTGCAAGCATTTCAAGGAGCAGCTCCTGCCTGGAACGGCTCCACCAGGACGGGTTTCTTTGAGGCTGTTGTTCAAAGACTGCTCTGCTCTACCAAGCTTTGTCAAACACATGACTGTAACTCCAAAGGGCAGGGGAACAGTTGAAAGGCAGGCCTTAAAAAAAAAAAAGCAGAAAAAACAGCTGTTTGGCAGACTTCCTGCATGGTGTTCAAAGCACACACTCCTCTGTTTACTCACCTGCCTCACACACTCTCTCACCACAAAGCCAGGAACAATTACCCGCACAGGCAGCGTACACACACACACACACACACAGCAGAGGCTCGGCCTTCGGTCCATTCATCGCCTCTGGACTTATCTGAGCCAATCAGAGCTGTTATGTCTGCTTACAAAAATGCCTCAGCTTAGACAGGAAGACAGCCATCACTATAAAAATGAATTCAGTCGTACATTCCTTTTATCTTTTCTGTTTTATTCTACTCTACTATATTAACACTACCTGTCAAAAGTTTTGGGTTTTCTTCATTTGCATGTCACTACATGCAGTATTCGTTGCTAACGAAGAAATTCAAGTACTATTACTAGCCAAAAAGTTTTATTTTTTATTTTCTTATTCATTACTACCGACCTACATCCAATGTAAATAAATACGATGAAAATGTGGGTCACCCGACAAGTGTAACGAGCTATTAAGTGACAACAAATGGGATGAAATGGTTAACTAGTGCATTTATATTTAACTAGCACATTTGGTTAACTAGTGCATTTATATTTAATGGTTAACATTTATATTTAAAGTAAATAAATGTAGAATTTACAGTAAGTTTCTGGTTGCTTAGTTACTAGTATGATGCTTTACAGTAATTTTACTGTAATGCTATTGCAATTAGGAACACATTAACTATCTTAAACATCACATGTAAACACATGCTATTTAGGATATTCCTCTATATCTATATACTGAGCACATATTACATGTAAAGTGCACAGAAAGTGCAAAACCAGCAGATGACCAGACAGATGACTGCATTTTCGTTTCACGAAATCTTGGATGTCTTGTGTTGACGTTATTTTTAGGGCTGGCGTGAGTAATTCAAATTCCTAAGAAATGATATTCAGTATGGAATTAGAAAAAAGTGTCTAGCTTTTTTCATTGTACTTCTATAGATTTTGAAGTGATTTAAGGTAAATTATACAGTAATACACTATAATATAATAATATAGTAATGCAAATCAAATATTAAGAATGGACATAAGCATGCAGAACTTATAAGAATATACAATAACTCATACTGTAACTACCTGAAACAGTATGTTATAGTGAATTCTTTTGTAATTGATTGTAATTAATGCAAATCCTGAACAGTGCATTAAGACAATCATCCTCCTTTGTCATGGAAACAAAGGGCAAGTGCCCATTCAGCCCTGTTTATGTCTAAAATTTAATATTTATATCTAGAATATAAAGGTACCTAATTATTGTATAATTATGCAATTACATTTCTTTCTTTTTTTTAAAGAACGATGAAGAGCTCAACACTTTGAACATCTACACATGAATTTAAAAAAATCTTAAAATAACAGATTCTACAGCAAAGTTATTATCTCTAACTGGAAGGCAACTGAGTCAAGAAGCATCACAGCCTTTTGTCTGGGGTTAGTCAGTGTTTAAACATCCGGGGGCGGTGAGACTGGACATGTGCAAATGGTGGGAGCTCAAGCTTGCTGACATCGTGAGTGAAACTAGCTTATGTTCTGACTTACACTAACACAAAAAGCTCTGGTTCCAGTAAACAGACTCTTTCATAATAGTAACATTCAGTAAATGGTTTTTACCAGTTTCCTAAAACCATTTGATCTTAATCCTGCTCTCGACTCCAGTCAAAATTCCTTACAGTCTGGAAGCTCAGTCATTTCACACAATATGTATTTTATTCAGTGGTCAAATAGCTATTCAGACCTGCCTTAACATGAATCACTGACTAGACAAAAGGTATAATGACTCTATAAAGGATCTTCATCAACATTTAAGCTCTGCTGTATAAGCCTATATTATCATGGCCCATATTATGGAGTTTTGTGAGGCAAAACTGAAATTGGTCTAGTTTCAACCCACTGCAGACAGACTGGTGAGATGGGGACCTCTGCACAAGTCCATGAATCCTGAGTCATCCCACCTCTAGACATATGTTCCTCTATGACATCATGCCACACCTTCTTATTCCCATCAGCTGAATCAGCTAAGAAAGTTTAACCCATTTGAGTGCAGCCCTCACTTCAATGCCTCTCTCTTAAACCTACATACAACTTTTATATTAGGTAAATAATCCATAGCAGCAAGACTAATTTTACATGGCAAAAAAAAGCTCTCATTTTCAGTCCAGTTACCTGTTTTTGTTTGCTAAGACACACAGTGACCTACGTATGAATCATTCGAGCGGAACAAAGCATCTAAATTTAGGAGTGAAGTACCAGGTGCAGATTCCAGATGATCAGGCGGTGATCAGTATACTGGTGGTGCTGAATGCTGAGTGGTTGGAACACCTTGTATCTTTAGGCACTTTGCAGCCTGTTGCAGTAAAAAATATTGTTTCCATTTTTTAAAAATTTAATCTACTCAATATGCCATTATAACGCATTACGCTTTCAAAGGAAAGACCCTTGGTGTAATATATTAAAGCAGCCTTTGTGTGTTTGTGTGTGTTTCAGGCAGTAGAGAGGCCGCGTTCACTTACGCCATCATTGCGGCAGGAGTGGCCCATGCCATCACAGCGGCGTGCACGCAGGGCAACCTGAGTGAGTGCAGCTGCGATAAGGAGAAGCAGGGCTTTCATGGCCGGGGGAGCGGCTGGAAGTGGGGTGGCTGCTCTGCCGACATCCGCTACGGCCTCGGCTTCTCCAAAGTGTTTGTGGATGCACGAGAAATCAAACAGAGCGCCAGGACACTCATGAACCTCCACAACAATGACGTGGGACGCAAGGTACGGTCATGCCAGTGGAAAACCTGCTTCTATTCCATCCTTCATTCAGCCTACTTTATTGAAGGACTGACAAAGGTCAGACTTCTGCAGTGTAAAGAAAATGTTCAGAGAACCATTTCTATTAAACACATACTATGTTTAAAGACATTTTAAAGGGACTGTTTTCCTCACCCTTGTTTGAAACAAGACAACACCCTTGTTTGAAACAAGACAACACTGTTAGAGTTCAAAAGTACCATCTCACAGTCCGCTCATAGAAGCTGAGCTGCAAAATCAGCCTGATTTGAATTCACTGTTTTTGTGATGTCACAAAATACAGTGCATTTGCACATTTCCACATATGCAAATGCAGGCCTGCATCAACCTGCACATCAAAATAGTATCTATGTTATTAGGATTTGACTATTAATTAGTATACTTGATAGTAAGCAGTGGCTAAAGGTACATCTGTGTCATGCATCCTTGATTACCACATATAAGTTCGTACATTCTCTTTGTTGTTGGGCCAGAGAAAAACCCAAAACTGTCCAGGACTGGGACTAAAGTTCACTGAGCTAGAAAACTAGAGCTATATAATTATGGCTTACTGTGCTGTGGAGCACTATTAGCTAATTAGGACCTTATTTATTATTTGGCTGTCCCTTACTGACCAAATGATGACTTTGACCTAAATTGGTTACAGTGAGCGGATCAAAAGAAAGTCAGCGAGACAGAGGGAGTCAGTAAAGTTGGCACTGTGGTGCCGGGTCGTCAGCAGGCTGGCGCTGAGGCCAAGACTGAGCTGGCAGCGCAATAATGGGAAGCTTTTAGGGGTAAGAACAGTTTAAGTGGCAGAGTTTGATTACAAACTAGATCAGAGAATGGCAAACACACCGGAGCTGCACAAAAGCATTTGCTCCCCCATGTTCTGCTCAGTTTACACCACTGACTCACACCACGATCCCCTATAGGCCTCATCTCTTCATCTAATGGAGAAAAAGGCAACATGTTTCATCTTTGATGCCCTGTTTTTGTTTTGCAGGCATTTTAGTTTCTCCAAAAGCCTTGTGCTGTTAAATGCCCTTTTCACTTTCACCTGCATCTGAAAGTCCTCCACACCTCCAGGTGTCTTTGATGTGGTGCGACTTCATATCCTCAGCTAAATCTCGAGCCTAAAGTGTCCTGATGAAGGCATGCACAAGCAGACCCAGTAACCCTTAGGCTGGCTCCTATAATTTGCTTGCATCTCCCGTAAAAATAAAGGGGCCAGAAAGGGGCGATGGAGAAAACATTATCGGTTCCTTAACACTTTGAACTTAGTAAAATCTGATTTCAATGAATAAAAACAGAGCAAACCAGCCTAAAACCGGTGTTTGCTCTCAAAACGCATAGCGTTTGCTCCAATATTGCTCAGTGAGCCGCCGCTCGGCCGCTCTCCGGACCCCCTCCCTCTGCAGGTTTTCCCCACCCACTTGTGGACAGAAACTATCCTGAAAGTTCTCCTGGGATCAGAGATCTTGTGTTTTTTCCATTTGTTTCTAAGACCTAGAACAAAACAAATTTGTTAATTTTTGTTCTTTACTGATGTTTGCTTGTGACACCATATTTATATCCACAGTCTTGGTTATTATTATGTTTTTTAAATTGCAGCAGCTCAGCTCAGCATGATATCGGACACTCTGAGTATCAGCACACACCAGTAGAACCTTTTAATGAATATCTCTTTAGAGAATGAGTCTGAAGAACCTTTTTTAAAGTTTAAAGAAGCTCTGCATCTAAATGTTCTGGAAAGCACAAATTAATTCGTAGAGAAGCCTTAAATTATGGGCTGTTTGAACATACAATACCAGTCAGAAGTTGTTGCATACACCTTTTTTTTCAGCACTTGCATGTTACTCCTTCAATATTTATAAAAAATACACTAAATATTATTTGCTAAGAAGTATATGTACAGTTACGTTTTTTATTCATCACTACTGACATACAAAAAGCCAACAAAAACCTGTGGTGTGCAAAAACTTTTGACTGGTAGTGTAGCTTTACTCATGGCTCTTTAAGGGAAGGTTATTCTATGGCATCCCTTAGGTAGCACTTTTTCAAATGGTGAAAGCTGTCAGGGATTCCTTACAAGAACCACATGGATTTTACAGATTCATTTTTTTTAAATGTGGCCTGTGCAAAATTTCTGGCATCTTTACTATGTTATGTATTATTTTTTCTCAAATAAATAGAAATTGGGCACTAAAATTCATTACTTAAATTTCTTCCTCAAGGATATGTTTATTTTAACTGCGAAAATCAACATTACATCATTCCAAATTTAATTTTAATTGAAGTCATAACTGAAGGCTTGTGAGGATTAGACATAGATGTGTATTAGCCACCGATTCAGACTCTTGCCGGTGGGGCGACAGGGAACAGAGCCCCCCCCCCACCCCTTTTCCCCTTTCACTCTTGGACGGGTTTAATGAGGAGGAAAAGAAGTCTCCATCTTTGTGTCTGGCGTGTTCCACTCTCTGTCACAGAGAGGCAATTCATGGCTGGAAACTCGTCCCCTCGCTCACCCAGGCTGATTCACAGTGGCCGTTTTTTTCCCCCTCTTGGCCGAGGTCTGAATTCACGCTGGCTTATCTAAATGGCAAAATTGCCTCTTAGTGTACTGACTACGCTTCCAGGTTCATTCTATCTCTACGTTTTGTCTGCAGGCCACTAAAAGAGGCCTCTGTTGCGAAGGCTCCCCTCCCGAGTCTTAATTTATGCTGGCGAATGTAACGACATTGGGTAAGATCCTGGCTATCGCTGCCCACCGTTCAAACAGGACACAACAAAAGCTGCCCGTGGTTTTAGGCAACGGGACGTTAACGGATAAGTGGCTCCGAAAAGGCCATTTCGATTGGTGGTGTGGGTGAAGAGAGGAACTTTGTGCGAGCCTGACAATGCGGTTTGGCTCGCTGAATGCCATTTTCCAGGCACACCACACCTCCCCGGTCAGGTCGTATCAGAGTGTGTTCACCTTTACTTAATAGTTAAAAGGCTGGAACTGAAATTTTGGCACATTTTGAGCGATGACCGCTCCGACAACCAGTATCTGTATCGGTTGGATCTCAGCAGAAAATGTCAGCATGAAAGAGAGCGATTCTAGCCTGAAATATCAGAGAACTGATGACACATGGAAAGAAGTGTTGCAGTACACTTGGTCAGATAAGTTCATCGTTTCCACATAAGGATATAGCATCAACACAATTACTGCCAAATGAAAGTAAAGTGAAAGATGAAACTGTGCTGGTGTGATGGGATGGTATGCACACTGTTATACATAGACTGTATTAGCTTTTTACTTTATATATAGGAATGATACAGTAAATTGCACTTAGCAAATGTATATATATTTGCTAAGTGCAAATATATGTATTTGCTAAGTGCCATTTTACTGCATAATTCCTATTTTTTTTCTATTGTACAAACTGGAAAAAATACTCGTGCTGTAACTTTTGCACAGGGAACATTTTATTTATGTGGTCTTTAGAGCATGTGAACTTATTTTTTCTTAAATCAACAAAACACGTCATTTGACTAGAGGTGGCTAAACATTTGCACACAAATGTATATTTTAAATGGTACACACAGTTTGTTATAATAAGGTGTAATCATTAAAAATAATTTGAAGCAAAATGTCCTCTTAACAGCCAATGTTTCAGAAATGTCCCTCTTTTAAAATTTTGCAGGTCTTTTTGAATTCAAATCTTTCCATAAGTTTGCCTCACCTTCCTCTGTAAGGTGAGGTTCAGCCACACATGCACAGCCTGACACCTGATAGCTGAGTCTGTGTGTGTACACTATAGACAGAGTTACTCTATCAGCCATACTACGTCCATTCATCACGTTACGGCCTGGCTGGGGAAAGTGAACTCCTGATGTTGAGATAAATTCTAGGGGCACCTTTCTGTCGAGCCACCTTGTTATTATTGTGAGGTATTTGCTTAGCCTTGATTTTCTGTCAGATTCCAGATCTTCCCCAAATTAAGCCATTTACTAACACTTCTAGTCTTTTCTCTTTGCAAAAATACATATAAATTTTAATTATTTATATTTCAAAAAGGGAAAAAATGTATATGTATTAATTAAACAAATCCGATGCCTTTAAAAAGAATAGGCTAGCAAAAATATCAAAACTGTTACTCCAAATTCCAAAAATTCCAAATGAGGGAATGCATTTTGAAAAAATTAGTCCTTCCGTATCCCAGCCAAGACATGTTTAGTTTAGCCACAAAGCTAATGTGATGTTTGTAATATCAAACTTCAAGTTGTTAACACTGTATTTTAGCTATGAGACTTTTTCCTATGCATATAGATACAATGAGTTGTACAGTGTCAGAAAGTGCATAAGAAAGTATATTAGAGATTACTGAACACCTCTTTGAAGTAGTTAGCATCATGCTAACTGGTGTGATGTATACTATAATTTATTAGCTACATTAGCCTCGTAGATCTGGTGTGAAACTAAAACAAATCAGAATCAGAAACTTTACTGATCCCGGAGGATACTGCTCATGTTACAACTAAATAGTCACACAGAGACACAAAGACAATATGAATATAAAGTCAAAAATAACCTGTGTTAAATTTTTGGCCAAAATATAACCCTATTTTTATACCTTCTGAAGACTCACCTTTTAGAGAGCATCTCCTCTCCTGATACACTCCCTATGTAAAGATTTTAGTACCTAGAAGTCTCCTCTGGTTCTTCAACTGTCGTGAAACTTGAGTGTTTCCTTGAATTGTATGTCATTTTGGATAAAAGGAAATTAATGTACTGTAATTTTTTTCCAAAATACAAACCTAAAATGACCTGTTGACAATCTCTCCTTCTGGTCAGGTTCTGGAGCGGAACATGCACCTGGAGTGTAAATGCCATGGTGTGTCTGGGTCGTGCACCACCAAGACCTGCTGGACGACGTTGCCCAAGTTCCGTGAGCTAGGCTACATCCTGAAAGAGAAGTACAAGGACGCGGTGCACGTGGAACCGGTAAAAGCTAGCCGCAACAAACGGCCTACCTTCCTCAAGATTAAAAAGTCTTACCGCAAGCCCATGGACACGGACCTGGTTTACATTGAGAAGTCGCCCAGCTACTGCGAGCCGGACCCCATCACAGGAAGCCTGGGCACCCATGGCCGTATCTGCAACAAGACACTGACCCAGCACGCCGGCGGCTGCGACCTGATGTGCTGTGACCGCGGCTACAACACCCACCAGTACTCACGCGTGTGGCAGTGCAACTGCAAGTTCCTCTGGTGCTGCTACGTCAAGTGCAACACCTGCAGTGAGCGGACAGAGGTCTACACGTGTAAATGAGCAATAATCGGGACTAACTTCCCAATCACTGTGAGTGGTGGTTTAGTGAGTTAAGCTTTGAGCACATTTTGGGTGGACGTATGTATCCCTGGACCTGACTTGAGATGTGTTTATTTTTGCACAATGCCTCCTCATGGGATGTAACCATGAGCCCTGAGCATCTATGCTTTACACTGGAGAAAGTGTCCAACAGACCTAAAAATGACAGCCCTGGACTGCACTCAATCAGGCTCAACTGACCATGATGCAGTATTTTTACCTGGAAAAAAAGTCCTACAAATGACTATGAAATGGAACAACAGAAATAATGATAGAAACCTTGGACTTGCAGGACTGAATGATGTCAGTACTTATTGTTAGAGAAAGTATCTAGCACACTTTCAAATGACAAACAACAACGGTGGTCCTGGACTTCCTTCACAGATTCTGTACTCCATCAGGCTCTGCTGAGGCCAGAGCCTCATTTTTTGTAGAAAAAAACAACATCAGTCGCCCTGAACTTGCTGGACTCAGTTAAGTCAGTGCTTTACATTGGGGAAAGCTTCTTGAAGACTCTGAAAAGAAAACATGGAATTGCAGGGCCTTATTGAGGTCCAATTCTTTATTGACTTTCTGTCAGAACTGGTGCACAGTCTTGCTCTGGAGAATAGGAAACACAGTACCAGTTATCCTGGATTTGCTGGACATCCTGGATTCTGTGCACCAACAGTCTCTGCTGATCCTCTGAGGCTCATAGCGTCAGTGCAGTTCTTTACACTGGAGGAAGCATCCAGCAGTGCAATAACTGTGGACTGGGATAAAAGAAGCAAAGATAGTAGCAA
This sequence comes from Brachyalestes nurse, assembly GCA_037974405.1. NCBI lineage: Eukaryota > Metazoa > Chordata > Actinopteri > Characiformes > Alestidae > Brachyalestes > Brachyalestes nurse. The sequence continues at coordinate 30,904,724 of JBBPCY010000136.1, read as the reverse complement.
TAGACTGCTGGACTGAATGAAGTGAGTGCTTCACATTTGAGCAAACATCCAGCAGGCTTTCAAAACACAAACAGCATCAATAGTGCTGGACTTGTAAGACAGAGGGTATTCCATTCAAAGATTCAATCCATTATGCTCTGTTGCATCAGTATACCTTCTTTTCTTTTTGGAGAAAGTGTCCCGGAGACTTGAGAATGGTGACAAAGTAATGATGAAAAACAACAACAGTGACTTGAATTTAAAAGCAGACTTTAAAATGATATAAATGTGGAATTATGGACCGATTCCCTTGCAGTGTTTTGCACTGACGAATTGTGAAAAAACGGTGACAGTGACCCTGGATTTTCTGGACTCACATTATTTCACATGTCTGTTGAATCCTGGCTTCCATACTCCTTCAGCCACTGCTGACCTGATGCTCACAGCATTGGTGCATTTCTTTACACTGTGGATCCAGCAGACTGTAAAATGAGTAGGGAATGAAAAAAATGAACAACAACTAGTGCTGGACTGTCCATTTCTTTATAGATTCTCTACTCCATCAGGCTCCGCTGACCTTATTAGGGCCGGCGGCGCTGGCGCAGCACAGGCGAGTCTGGAGCTGTCTGAAATGCGTCTAAGCTACTAGACTTTTCCCCACCCTCGATCAATGTTAGACTGATAATGATAGGTGTGTGCACCTTGACATGTGGGACATTACATGATAAATGTCCCTCGGTGCATGTGCAACGGCGGGGATGCTGACAACTTGTTTAAAGACACGAGTTAATTTATTTATTAAGCAAGCTACTGTTTGTGGAAATAGTGGATGTTGGTAATGGAGCCTTGCATGTCTATGATAGCTGAAGCAACTGATATTAGATTAACACTGGACACTGAAAATGCAGTGGTGCCACTAATTTTAGTAATGGCATGCAATTACCCCCCCTTATTTGCTGCTAGTCTGGAGAACCACGTATGGTGGGATAGTGGAAAAACTACTGATTACAAGCTCAATTTGAACTGGAATAGAGATATTCCCAGACAAATGGAATTTACACTGAAAATGATTGGTCAGAGAATATATTTTGTGAAAGAGTATTTTTATATGAATGTTTTATTTATACTGTGTTTCTGTTCATAGTGCTCAGTTTGCATTGACCTCTCAGCTCGGTAAAGCAATAGTTGCAATAATGGGTGACATTTGCATGGTTATACCTGAAGACGGTGGTGTCATTAAAATCAAGCATATGCATTCTGCCGATTTACTGTCTTTGTGAACAGTTGTTGGGTTTAACGATGCACCTTTGTGTGCAATTAGATATGTGTTTATTGGATTCTTGCTTAGACATTTATTCCTAAAGCTATGTAGAGTGCAAAAGCAAGGTACAACATGCTAAAATATATCTTACCATATACTAATGGGAGCTTGGGAAGTTTTATCTACATAAAGCTACAGCAGACAGACAGTAATTCAAACAGTAAATTCTAGCGTATTTGCACATTATCAGGTCAAGATCTCATTTGGACATGTTGATATATTTAGAGCTGTTCTACATACATCTAGAACATTTTACGGCAGTAGCACTGCATTCACTATGTGTGTATATATATACACTCACTGACCATTTTATTAGGTACATGTATCTACACGCCATTGTCTATTTTATCAGTTCAACTAACCATATAGGTACACGTTGTTGTTCTACATATTTGGACTGAATTCCCCAGCCTTTGTTCCTTGCTAGCTCCCTTTAACTCAATGGACAGGACCCAGATTGGACCACCACTTAGGAGGAGGTGGAAATATATGATAAAAAAAATACTGTATATATGTGTGTGTTCGCTTATGTGTGTGTGTGTGTGTGTGTGTCTGTGTGTGTGTGTATGTAAGCAGTCGTCTGCAAACGACTGGTCAAAATACATATTTCATCGATTTATTTTGTTAATTTGTGTTTCTATTTATTTGCTGAGTTTAACATGTTGGAAAAAAATTAAAGGTGTACCATAACATTTGCACAGGCCATAAATATATAGTGTCCTGAACAAAAGTTATGGTACATCTTTTATTTTATATATATATCAAATAAAGCATTTTTGGCTTTGTCAAAATAGAGTTGACACTTTGATCCTTTTGATTTCTTCTAAATAATGTCTACGTGCTGATAGGTCATCAATGTAACTTGGTCTCGTGGGAGCCACAGGGCCTGCTGAGTGATTAATGGAGCTAACCGGCCACTTCTTTCAAACCCAAACTGCCGGTTGCTACAACAACTCCAAAAGTGTGCCACAAAACTGTAAGCTGGTCTCCAAGAGAGGACAGTTCATCCATTTGCGTCCAATACATTAACGTTTCACAAGGCTGAAAGCTTGTTGCAAGCTACATAAATCCAAATAGACATACATAGAAAAGCTTTTGATGTGAAATGAATGAAACTGAGGGTCAAGATGGTCTACAAGGTTTCAGATGAGCTTCACTTTGGATCTAAAGGAGGCAGGCCAGAACATCTGTCTGGTTAGAGTTAAACCAGAAGATAAATTAAGACATTCATACTTTCACCTTAGAGTCTAAAGCATTGTGAGCAAGCCCTCACCTCTTTGCATCTCTGAGGCTTCCAAATGAGTCATCCGATGTGGTCATTTGCTAGTTATTCTTAGCATTGAGGAAATCCACTGCAGGAATGAAGTTAATGATTAAGTCGAGCTCAATTTATAGAGAAAAGCTGAAGTTCCTCAATAACCTACTTGGATTTCAAGGACTGAATGATACTCTATGCGAACGTTAGACGTCCGCTAGCCTTCAACTTGTGAAAAACTCCTTTTCAACAGTGTTGGAAAGGAGATGAACGTGTGTGTTTACAACAAAGCCTTCCTCAAGCTTGTCATCTGGAAAGCTACTGTTTTGGTTTTTGTGTTTGATGAGCATGTGCTAGAGATCTTTTGTGTAGTAAAGAGATCAAGGAGATACCAATTATATTCTTAGCAGTGTTTCTGTGTAAACAGAGACGTATCGCTGCCAATGTAGACAATGTTTGATGTGTAGGTTGATCTGAAGTGGAACCCTTTTGCTTTAGACTCCTGCGTGGCATTTACAAGCGCCCTAAAGTGCACCTGAGTTGCCTCCAACCCTCCAGAAGTAGCTGATTTGTGGTTTGTATGCGGCACTTTTTCTCTTTGGATGGCTGCCATAGCTTCGCATTTTTGCCACTTGCTCTGAAAATGGCCTCTTTGATATGTATCTTTAGCAGCTTCGAATTCACGTCCGTATTAAACATTCCTGCTCGAGGCGTTGTTCTACAGAAGGCTCCTCCTAAGTTAATTTTCAACATTTATCAGAAACATTTTTCATCCGTCCCCAAACCTCATACACAAATATCCGTTACTGGAAGTGTCTGTAATCACGATAGCTAGGAAAAGAAAAAAGCTCCCGTTCCTCATCAAAAGGCGAATCACCACGGATAATCAGCAGTCAAAAGACAACAATAAAGACCGTAATTGAACAGGGTAGAGAGCGGGGAGGCAAATGTGTTTTCCACTCTCTGCCCGTCCATAAATCACCTGACACATAATTCCGTCAGTCATACTTTTGTTTTTTTCGTCTGGTTGAGACATGCACGAGCACCTGAGATGCATGCTGCAAAATTGCAGAGTGTAAGGCAAGGCTTGCACTGTTTACTGATGGGGGCTTGGAGGTCATGGTTGCATATGCTGCAATTCCCAGTTTAGTTTTTACCAAGGCTGTCACCATTACCTAATTATTCAATATATTAAAAAAAATTAAATTGACCTTCAGCCAGTGATTAGTTAGTCATTTTCATGATATTGCATTTTTATTGCATTTCCCCCCAGTCCAGTTTAGTCAAGTCTATTGTCATTGGACAGCTCAGCACATTTAGAGATGTCACATGGAGATATCAAGCATGGAGTTGGAAGTAATCACGAACAGGACTTTATTAACAAAAGAACGAGAAACAGGAGACTAAGCAGAACACTGACAGAGCACTGAATCAACATGGAGACAAAACAAAACAAACTAAAGAAAAGAGAGACTGGGAAATACATATACATGATCACAAGGGGGGCGAAAATACAAAGCAAGAAGCAAAGGGCTAAACACAAAGTGAACTACTAAGTGAAAACATGTAGCAAGAAGAACTGAGCAACAACATCACAAAGTGAGAAAAACAGAGCAAAAACATTAAGAAGCAACAAAACTAGACTGAAGACAGGGGCTCTATGCACTAGCTAAACAAATGAGGAACACCTAGTCAGGGGAACAACATAACAAGGGTAACAAGGGGTTGGGCTGAAGAAGGGGCTAAGACCAAAACAACAGACTCGTATGGAACAGGTAAATGAAGACACATGGAGAATGTAAACAACTTAGACAAAAGAAACAGGGGAAGACAAAAAGCCACAGGAGGAGGACACTAACTGCCAGTTCTGGTGGTCAAGACTGTCACACTAGCTAATGTCATACTAGCCACTTTTCCACAGGTGTAGAGGAACTGTGCTGTACCTAAACTTTACTGCGATGGCACGGAACTTACAGCATGCTTTGATTGTCCAGTGTATCTCAGTCTGGTGATGGTGTTTCTGTCGCGTTAGCAGGGCTCTTCTGTCCCCAAAGTTAATGACCTATCATCGTCCTAAACCCAAGTCCATGGAGTCAAACCAGCAGAAGGTGTTTTAAAGTCTTGTTTGTGGTTTTAAAATATTTTCTCGGCATTCTTTAGCCATATGATCAAAACATAACCCACAACATTAAAGTTAAATTTGTTTGCGTCACAGAGAACTCCCAGTGAAATAGACAGAAAGGATACTTAGGAAGTTTTTAAAATCGTCTTATTGGTCTTACTTACAGAAAAGTCATGCTTCATGGTTTTGTTGCCCCAAGTTTGTTACTGCCAGTTTCACCTAGATCTCCTCCAAGAGATGATCTTCTATCAACCATGGAGGACGAAAGCTTGCCTTACCTCATCTTTTCGAATTTCAGCTGTTGCAACTTCATTGAGCAGCTCAACACCTATGGAGGAGAATACTAAAGGCCAACACTGTTATGTCTGTTACCAACTGGTTAGCATCGTGCTCAGCGATGGGTGATATTTTAGCCTTTTTTGCAATACTGCTTATGGCGGGGGTTACATTTCAAGAGTGCCCGCGAATATGTGGTGTGATAAGAAAATTGCCTAAAAATGCCTGCGTAAACCCTAAATATGCTAACAAATATGCTCCCAAAAAACTTTTATTTCATTTTAAACTCAGCTTAATATATTACCCGTAAAAATGTGAAGATAAACCCATATCCGTATCTGTGGTGGACGAGGCCTGGACATCACAAAAGTTTAAAAAAATGCGGAGGGTACCTGTGGTTTCTGTGAATGTGCAATTATTAATTCATTAGTTAGTGCAATTATTAGTGCAATTATTAGTTAATCTGCAAGACACTGAGGCCGCGACTGCTGAACCACGTATATATGTTACTTGTTTACTAATATAACTGACAGTGACAGCCCTGCGTTTTAGACTAGTGAAGTTAGACAGTTGCTCCATAAAGCCACCGTTTTCCTGACATGCTTGTGCTGCTTGTAAACATTCCAAAATGAGCTCCATAAAGCCTACAGGGAACATTACTAGACGCTGAGATTAGGCTTGTGAGGGTGCAGCACTGAGACAAGCTCTTAATACAGATAATGTTTGCATTAAAAAGAGAGAAAAATCTCTTTAAGTACGTGTTTCGCAAGTGTACTTTTGAGACATGGGGAGTCGGCTTTCTGAGTGAGCTCCACTAAAGAGTTCCTTTGAAGGGCTTGCATGAATTCTGGCATGTGTTGTGGTATTCTTAAGGATCTCTGAACCCCATATGATACTTTTGCATGCTTTGTCGTAGTCTGGTGTGGGGTATGGTGGTCCCACATGCCCCCTTCCCTTCCCTAATCTTCATACATCTGAACCATCTAAATGTGAGACTCTTAAAGCAGGACCACCTAACTCATTGCCTCAAGGAATGAACGTTTTTTTACTATTTGAATACCAGCATTTTTAAAACAAAGGACTGAAACAGTTACTCCAGTTCAAAATATTTAGTACTATTATGGACAAAAACAAAAATGCAGAAGGTTTAACATTAGTTTGTCGTGTGCAGCTACCATAAGACCTGATCGGCATCCTGTCCTGTGGTTGGTGATTCTTTGTGTTTTCATTAGGGATAAGTATTTTAACCATTTTTGCTATTCAAATATATACATTTATACATTATTAAACTTTTAGAATATTACAGTAATTAAATACTTTATATTTGTTTGCAATAAAAAGGGGGATTTGATTTTACACTCCAGTTGACCACTTTGGAAGAAGCCGAATGACTGTAAGAGGGATATCCATCCATTATCTACCCCTTAGTCCAACACTCGGGGTTCGGGGGGGCTGGAGCCTATCCCAGCTGCTATGGGCAAAGGCAGGGTACACCCCGGACGGTCGCCAGCACGTCGCAGGGCCACACATAGAGACAGACAACCATACACACTCACA
>JBBPCY010000136.1:30860033-30877928 GCA_037974405.1 Brachyalestes nurse | reverse complement strand
CAGTTTGGGGAAGAACCTTTTCTATTCCAGCATGACTGTGCCCCAGTGCACAAAGCAAGCTCCATAAAGACATGGCTCGATGAGTTTGGTGTGGAAGAACTTGACTGGTCCGCACAGAGCCCTGACCTCAACCCCATCCAACACCTTTGGGATAAACTACACTGGAGATTGCGAGCCAGGCCTTCTCATCCAACATCAGTGCCTGAACTCATAAATGCTTAACAGAATGAATGGGTACAAAGTCCCCCAGAAACTTGTAGAAATCCTCCAAGAAGAGTGAAATCTGTTATAGCTGCAAAGGGGGGACCAACTTTATATGAAAGTCTATGTATTTGAATACAGTGTCATTAAAGTCCCTGATAGCGTAATGGTCAGGCATCCCAATACTTTTGCACCTATCGTGTAAATTGACTGTCAGATTACATTTGGAATGAGGGAGAAAATGGCTTAAATGTTCTAATATATCAGACTTTAGCTTTGTTTTGATATTGTTAGCAGACTGTAATGAGAAACAGATTCAGGCGTATGTGGAGTGGTGACAGAAGTGTGATCCTCCTTCTGTCACCACCATGCATATCTCATTTCCCACGCAATGCTCTCATCTGCACTGGAGGTCTGCAGCAGGTATGAAATTCAGGTGGAGGTGTTAATGAGACTTGCTTGGAGACTTCCAGGAAGTTTTGACGTCCTGCAGAGGCACACCGGCTCGTGTCCCGAGGTGATGGCGTCTTCCTCTCGTCTTGTTCACCGCAGCCTCAGCTGCGTGTATTTCTCTCAACACCCCCTCATCACTTACCAAACCTACCATTAACAGCTGCACTTTGACTTCAGGCCTGGAGTCTTTCACTCACGGCGGTAAAAGCAGGTACTGGAGGAAATTGGTCTCTTTGTTTGCGTGTGTGTGTCTAATTAGACAGTTTTCCTTTGGCACCATTTTGACATTTGACTACTGTTTATAAATTACAAAAAGTTGTACAATTGAAAACAATGTAAACATTTCCAGCTGTCTCATGCTTTCTTTATGAATATGAATCTTTCAGCATATTATGTATTGACTAATTATAATGTAAAAATGTTAATATTGTTTTCATGTGTTTATTCATTTTCTCACATTACTTAATTCATCATAATTGTTCATTCTTTTACTCATTTAGTTTTTGCTAAAGAAACTGAGCTCACCTTAAATATGGTAATTGTGTTATTTTTGCATTTAGCTTTCAAAATAATAATATTATTACAAGTAATTAAAGTTTATTTATCCAGTCATATAACTGTTACAAATAGGAGCAAGTAAGATAAATGCGATTAAACACGATCATCAACATAACATGATATGATTAATCAGGTTTATCTATGCAGTTGTGATGAACTGCAGTTATTTTAATAATCTGACAGCATTACCATATTTACAAAAGGTGGTGAGGATGTGACATATCACTTCATTCTACTCCATTTTAATTTAAAATGAAATATTACAGTTTGGTGCTCCTCAGATTTTTTCAAACTGCTGAAGAGGCTTCTCCTCAATGATAGTGGCCGGACGTTCAAGCTGAATTGACATAGCCTCTGGGGAAATTCCTTTCTGAGATCAACCTATGCTGTACACACACTGTATTTATGTGTTTCTACTGTTTGTAACATGAACTCTTTTAGTTAAGGCCTCCCTCCACTTTACATTAGACCTCGCTGACGTTTCCTACTAGAAAAGATCTTAATCTAGTAAGAGTCATACTGAAACTCACCCAGTCAGAACTCAGTGACTCAGCTACTGGATTCTGAAGGTGGGTTCTTTTAAAGTCTGGGAGAATCCACCTCTGTATTATCCAGTGTCACGACAATCATGAATCTAGCCGTAAGATGTAGGTCCTGGGTGCCACATGTTTGGCTCTTTTTGGCCTATCTATGCTCCACCGCCGAATGTTTTGAAACTGTTGACTTTCTAGAAGTACACCGCTGAATGTTTTGAAACTGTTGACTTTCTAGAAGTACACAGTGTCGAGTTTACGGCTAAAAACATGCACCACCAATTAGATTGTGGTGTTGTAGCTTCTCAAATGTTGGCAATTGGCAGATTGGCAATTTTGTTGTGTGATACTAATGATAGCACAAATAATCTACACCTTATCTAGGATACTTCACATGCACAAAAACAACCTGCTCCAATGTGTCCAGTTCCTCATTAAGGCGGTGCAGATTGTGGATATGCGTTAGATGTGTGTGAGATTGTGTGTCTGCCCTATAATGGACTGGCGGCCTGTCCAGAGTGTTTCTCCACATTCCGCCCCTATGAGTGCTGGGATAAGGACCCTGGTTAAGTCTGAAGGCCTAGCAGACCTTATGGGTTCTGCACTAGATTGTTTTTGCCAAAAAATGAATTAGAGAGCACAGCATAGTCAAACCCCATACATTGCAGGCTTATTATTAATTATTAACTCATTAGATTCTTATTCAGTATCTAATGTCTGTTTTCTGCAGGTACAAGTGAGAAGTACATACTATTCAGATTTAGGGGGCTAAGTTACGTGCACTAGATCTGTGCAGCTGTGTAGCAGAATTAACTCCTTTTCCCTGGTTGAATGTTTCATAGAAAGCGGTAGCTTTGTGAAGGCATGTGGGCAGACCTGCTTTCTCCTGGCCTCTGATGTAGAAGCCTCTCAAAGGTGTAAACAACTCAGAAGTCAATCTGCCTGTCCTCCCTGAGTGGGTTTTCAGCCGTGGCATACAGTGCAGGGAAGTCAGAGGCCTGTATCTGTGCACAGAGAGCCAGTCGGGCAGGTTTGCTGCAATTATTTGAAAAATTGTTTTAGTCCCTGAAGGCTTTGGGCCTATGTGGGGAGAAGCTTGTGTGCAGTGAACCGAAATGCAGTTTTATTGTTTAGTCCATTCTTAAAATCAGAAAACTTTATATACTGGAAGAACCTGCTTCTGCTACAACTGCACAGATACACAGAGACAAGAACAATATAAAATATAATATGAAGTCAAAATAAAACTCCAGAAAATACTCAGTATGAAATACACTATGTTATATATACAAATGCTCTGGTATAAATACTATAAGTAGAGTTAAGTAGAGTATAAGTAGAGATAAGTAGAGTTAAGGGAATTACTAATGGTGGTTAGGAGTATGTTATTGCAGGTAATAGCGATCAGTAGTTTAACATTGTAAGACTATTGCACATAATGGAATGATTTGGCACCCAATAAGAAAAGTGCACACTGTAAGAAGTAAGACTATTGCACACTGTAGCAGCTGTACTGTGTACTAAGGGTTCTACTTAACAGGCTGGGTCACAGTGAGGATCTAAAGTCAACTAAACAGACAACAACAACAACAACAACAGCAGCAGCAGCATGCACCAACTGGAATGTGCACGGGCTGTTAATAACAGATGAATGACTGTAGAAGAAGTCACATGTAAACAAAGAGACACAAGATGAATCCAACCAGTGCAGATCTTGACCTTGTCAAATGAATAATGATCTGGCTGCCAGTACTCAATCAATATTCAGCAGCCAGTACATTCCTGTGTAAATGCCTGGTGTTAATGAAATTTAGTTGGCTCAATCATTGCAACATTAAGATGCTGTTTACCCAATTCCAAACAAATCAGCCATAAGATGTTGCTACAACAAGCTACAACATGTTCTCCTCTGTTCCTCTAACATGGTTTGGTCTATCTGCAAAGTTTATTTAGTCTTTAAAGTGTTATGTAACATTTACAACATGCAAATTTCCACAAAAAATAAAATACACAACTGCACAGTCTTTTATTGCTGTTATTAATCTTTTGCTGTTCTCTCAACTTCTGCGGTGCTCATATTTCACATTACAATCCAGTACATCACTCCCATTTCTGAGAAATTCTGTTGAAAGTGCCAGAAGTCTTTATTATGCCAGAGGTCTTTATTATGAGAAAGAAGAAAACATTTTTATATTTTTGTCTTTTTGTCATAGTTTGACTTTGAAACTAATGGGAAAAGGCCCAGACTGGAACCTGTAGACAAAGCATTCAAATAATGGGTAATGGACAAATCTTTTGGCTTTACAGTGATCTGTCAATTTAACAACTGTAAAAACCATGTAATACATGTTGAATAATAATCTCGCTACTGTACTGACTTTCAATGTAAATTTAAGCAAAAATAATTTTTCAAATACATTTTGTGTCTTCTGGCAGCCCGTAATTTGGTGCTCTTGTAAGAAAACAATGCTAAAATAAAACTATATAAAAATGAGTATTGTAATGGTTTATTATTCAAGTGAATAAGCTCTAGAATACAGATAATTCAAGTATACAGAAGTATTCAAGTAAATCAGGATGCTGGTGTTGTCGTCTCACCACTCCTCACGTTCACACAAGTTTGTTGAAGGTAGAGTGGGGGGGTGCCAGTGTCTCAGGTTGCTTTCGTGTATATCATACCCCTCAGTTCTGCCGTTCCTAGCTAGGCTGCTACAATGAGTTCTGCCGAAGTATCAGCTTGCACTCTTTACCTTTATAAACTGTACCCGGTACACTTAAATAGAAGTAACTCTGTTTTCTGTTTGTCTCCAATAACATTTTGGACCATGTTCTCTGAAGGGAACCACTGCCCATCTGTCTCGCCTAGCTGATCACCATCAGGGCTCCAGGTCACCACCTCATCTTGGATCTGCAATCTGCTCCTCCCCCATTCAAGGGCAACTTCAGTTCAAAAGTTCTGATGGAGACTGTTGTTTCTGTTGCTGTAGACTAGAGACTCTCAAACTACTCTTCACTCAGACTCCATCGAAAACTACCTCTACTGACTCTTGACTATACCTACTTTATTAGTCATAGACTGCCAAGTGTTCAGCAGTGATTAAGTCTGTACACAAAGGCCTTGTATTGTTAATCATCTCCACACAGACTCTTTCTTACTCTCTGGGTTAACCAGAGGGGGGCGGGTTCCCCTTTACAGTCTTGGTTCCTCCTGAGGTTTCTTCCTCCACCTTTAGGGTGTTTTTCCTTGTCTCTGTTGCCTTTGGCTTGTAAAGCTGCTTTGTGACAACATGGGTTGTAAACAGCACCGTGTAAATAAAAGTGAATATAACTGAATTAAACAACAAATAATTAGAATGCAAATTTGTGTGCACTTTTCAGCAGTGACAGTGATTTCGTTAACATGTGTTTTCATATCTGTTTGGTTAAGCAGAAGCCATTATAAGCAAGAGGGAGCTCTGTTCTGCTGCTTTACTCACCTCCAGCGAGCATTTTTACAGCGGCTGCCTCCTCCATTCCTGTGGGGACAAGTTCAGAGATAGGTCGTAAAGGAAGCCCATATTACACTCAGTGAGGCAGAGGAGGAAAAACACAGCCCTGCAGGTTGCGATTAGCCCAAACAGCCTGCTGAGCCATGCAGAGAATACACTTCCTCATATACATGTCAATCCTTATAAAAAAAACAAAAGACTATTAAAGGGTAAGCACAATCAGGCATACTAACAACTAACAAAGGATGGAAATTAGTAACCACCTATTAGCATGAAGTCATATGCATTATGTGAATTGGTGAGCATATGTAGACTGGGAAATATGTCCAAAAGTGTGTAATCAACTGGAGGTAGGTGTAGGTAGCTCAGTGGGTAGGATACTTGCCTCTGGACCAAGGTCATGGGTTCAAATCCTACCTTCAGCATACCACCGCTGGGTCCCTGAGCAAGACCCTTAACCCCAAGTTGCTCCAGGGGAGACTGTAGTTAGGGAATGGAAGTCGCTTTGGATAAAAGCGTCTGATAAATGCTATAAATGTAAACCAAGATTATTAACAGCAGGGTCTGCAGTAACAGTCTACTGGAGGTGTACATGACATGCTTCTCCATCTGGCTGGTGAGGAAAAAGGAGGAGACACAAAACAGCTAATTTGTAAACTGTCTAGCAGCTCAGTGACTCAGTACATCTCTCTGAACCACTCAGCAGCCGCACATGTCAACCATTAACAGCAAGAAAGAAACAGAAACTAGAGAAACAAAAGTGAAACACAACACACTTTACATCACTGGACCAAACCCTTTAGGACTTTTAATACACGTGATCTTTGTTCTGACTGGCCTCTTTGTGTAGAGCCTCAATGCAAAAGCAGTCCAGGCTAAAACACTCCTTATAACTTCAGAGGGAGTGGGAGGGGCTTAACGGTAATAGGCTTAATGTTGTATCTACATCAGTGTTGTCACAAAGCAATTCAGAGGGCTGTTTTTGTAGATTAGCATATGCACTGTGAAGTGTAGTGTAAATGGTACTTAGCACATAAAACCCATTTTTAAAAAAGTGAGGGTGCGTTTCGTATGATATGGGCTTATTGATATGGGTTATTAAGATAAATAATGCTTAAGACTGTAGGACTTATTGGATTGAAAGATGCCTTATGTTTAAGAGCAGCACTTTAGTTCAGAGAAATAAAGGATTATTCGGTGATGTACAGTCGCTTCTCTTAAACACCACCTTCAGTACCATCAGTGGAAACAGAGGAACAAGGACAAGGGAGGAAAACAAGAAGCGTATAATCCTGTGGCAACGGAGCTGTTTTATGTTTTATGATGACACATGGCAACACAGTGGTAATCAACGACTTCAGATCAAACCTCAAAGTGCCATGTGTAGCTGGGACCGTTCACATCAAAGAGCTAAGACCACAGAGGTGTGTGAGGCCACCCACAAATGCAGCAGGCCTCTAAAAACACACAGAGATAAGCCCAGAGCCAAGAAAAATAACAACCACTCCGTTCTGATCTTAAGAGAGAAAATGCTTGCTGTATTGGTTCAGAGGTTTTTCCATGAACTTCATTAACCCATAGAACTCAGAGTGTATTAGTAAAATCTGATTTAAACAAATAAAAACTGCATAAAACAGCCTGTAACCGGTATTTGCTCACCGCTCTCCGGACCCCCTCCATCTGCAGGTTTTCCCCACCTACTTGTGCACGGAAACTATCCTGAATGTTCTCCTGGAAATACAAAGATCTTGTGTTTTTTTCCATTTCTTTCTAAGATTTAAAATAGAATAGTTTGTGCTCTTCATAGGTATTTGCGTGTGATGCCATTTTTACATTTACGGCATTTAGCAGATGCTTTTATTAAAGGGGACCTATTATGTAAAACTCACTTTAGTTATAATAGGTCTATGGGCTACATAAAACATGTTCTTGAAGTTCTTTGCACATAATTACTCTCACATAAAGAGAGATCACCAGGTTTATTCTTCACAATTTGGGTCCCCAAAACACGTCCTTTGAAAAAAGCCCCCCGTGTGAGGTCCCAGGGGGGCAATTTGCATAGAACCGCCCCTCATCTGCGGAGACCCCGCCCACTAGATTAATTGAAGAGCTGCCATTTTGTCTGCTAGCGCTACGGCTACAGGCAGAGGCAGGTCACTCATGAAGTGTTGTGTTGTTGCTGCAAACAACAGCACAAATCCCTTTACTTTCTCCCAGACAAAGAAAACAGAAGGACTGCGTGGCTCCATTTCATTTTCGATGGCCTGTCCCAGCAACAATCGGTTTCGTTCCACCTTAAAAAGTTCCACCTTAAGTATTTTGTTTACGAGCCGCATAAGGGATGGGTGAGCGTGGGATGGTGGGGCGTGACCAGCAACAGCTTATTTGCATGAAAGAGACAGAGCCCTGAAATGGCGTGTTTTGAACAGAAATGAAAATGTGAAGAATAAACCTGATGATATCTCTTTATGTGAGAGCGATTTGGTTCAAAGAACTTCATGAACATGTTTTGTATAGTCTATAGTCCTATTATAACTTGTTTTTTTTTAAGCGAGTTTTGCATAATAGGTCCCCTTTAAATTAATTTCCAAATTAAATTCCCTAAATACAGGGAACAGTCTCCCTGGAGTAACTTGGGATTAAGGGGCTTGCTCAGCAACCTAGTGGTGGTGTGCTGAAGGTAGGATTCAAACCCGTGACCTCTTTATCCAGAGGCAAGTATCCTACCCACTAGGCCATCGCCACCATAATTATTGATTAGTGATTATTATTATTGCATGTTTTTAAAATTAGAATAACTGACATAGAAACACCAAACAAATCTCAGCATGATGTCTGATGCCTCCAGCATCAACACAAACTGGGGGAACTTCCATATAAGGAGCTGTTTTGCCATATGATAATGATTTACTCATAATTTGCTGCGCTTCCGGGGCACATCCGAGTTGCTCCCATTCTGAGGGTTAATACTGGCTTGTTTTAAATTCCTCGTGATTTGGGTTTCCAGTGTGAGGCTGTGGTGGTGTGAAGCTGAGCAGGTTATCTTTGAGTGGTCTGAGGTTAGAGTGTCTTCCTTCGCCCTCGAGACATCTACCTGTCCGCAAACATCCTGCCCGTGCTCATATTTGGCCTGCTAATTTGTGTTTTTTTTACCAGTAACCTGTTTTCGCAAACAGCCTGGGGTGGAAAACACACTGAAACGGTCCATTTTAATTCAACGACTGTTACTTCAACAAACAAGCTTGCCTTAAAGCTGTAGGATATAAAAAGGCTGGTCATTAAAAGAGTAGTTTAGTAACAAATTATGAAAACCCGTCTTAACCTGTGCAAAGGCGCCTAGATCTTAGTTAAATCAGGGCTGACTTGTTGATATGGTGTAGGACTCTAGTTTATTACTGCTTTGTAAATACTATGTTTTTTTTATAACTAATGGTTAGTCATACTGTGTTCACATCCACAGGTCTGCACCACTTTAATGATGGGCTGGATGTGGTTTGAGCATTTTGAGAGAGATTTGATGAAGTGTTTATACTTTGGGGAAAATGATAACTTGCTTTGGGTAATTTGATGATGTACTTTTTTAGGATATTTGTGGGCTGATGCTAAAAGTCAAGATTTTTCATGCACATCTGCCATATGTGCACGTAGAAATGTGAAGATAATCTCCCTGGATCGGTATTACAGAGAAATATAACATTCATTATCATTAATTACAAATACAGTAAATTTTAATGTGGTCACCCAGTGTCTCCTAAACATCTCTTAGGGAGAACAATAAATACGTCATCAACTTTTGATTTGAAAAAGCGGTGATACCTGTTAAATTGCTTTCAAAGCAATGATCTGCTGATACTGAAGATTCTGATAATAATGGTGATTCTAATATTACCAATTATGAATAATCAAGCAGTGTAAATTTATTAATTGAAGATAATTTACCCCTGTCTGGAGGGCCACTACTTTTTTACATAGAATAGGGCCATAGAATGACTAAAAAAGTCAATAAGCCATTCCTTTCTCTTTGACTATACAATCCAAGCTTTTCTGTTATTAAATAATCCACTTTGTCATATTTTCATGTAGTATGAAGGTTATAGTTATTGTAGTTGTAAGTATTGAGGCAGCTGGTGGCCTAGTGGTCAGGGAGTGGTTCCTGACTGCCCACTGCTTCACTTGGTAAATGGACTAAATGCAGAGAGAGAATTTCACACTATTCACACTGTGTGCTATGATGTGTTCACTCATGACTATTAGGGGCCACTTTACTTTATACCAGTGAGTCTCATTGGTTTGTCTTGAAAAAGGACCAGGGTGATAAATTCCCATCATGTCTGGATGATTTTGTAACTGACTGAATAAAATCTGTCCCATGTTCCTCTTCCGACTAAATATGAAGCATAATATAGGGTTCCTGGACAAGATTTAAGACTAATCCTGGACTAGGCTTCATGGAAATATAGTCTAGTAAAGAACTGATGGACTTAAGGACATGATCTCTTAGAACATGATCTCATAGAATCATACTATGTCTTTTATTTTTCCATTCAATTTGACGGTTTCTTAATTTTTTGGAGGGTTCTATTTTGACTTATACTATATTTTATATTGTTATTGTCTTTGTGTGTCTGTGTGTCTGTGCAGTCATAACATAAGCGATTTCCTCCAGGATAAATAAAGTTTTCTGATTATGATCTCTGACTCTGAATTGCTTTATTGTTTTTTCTGTGTTTGTTTTTCTTGTTTGTTTTTAGATCTCCTATAAAGCCCAATGTAAACTCATAAAGGCGTTGTAGAAATCATTATAATTATATATGTCATTATGAAAAATGTGTTCTAGTTTTGACTGAGCTGTAATTCCGCACTCTTCTTGTCTGTACATCCCCCGTTACAGCGTCTTGACTTTCAACCCAGTGCTCCCATGGGCAGGGTCCGGAAATTATCTCGCCACGTGATCATCAAGCTGTCAAGCTAAATCTCAGCAATAATCCACAAAGTTTGCCTTAGGCATGCCATGCAGCAGTCCAAATCTTCACAGAATCATAATTACTGCAGATTCATCAGGTACAGACTGCTGCCTTAACAAACCCTGAACTGATTCAAACTTGATTTGGAATCCATCTTCATCCTCATGTTCTGGTTCTAAGAAATAGGAACTGAACAATGGAATAGAACCTCTGTGAGTTTTTTAAATTCATATATCCCATTTACATGAGTTATTTCAAGGAAGTAGCAATTGTATGGTTATTTAATGGTTCTTCTAGGAAAAGGCTGAGCCAAATGGTGCTTCTGGCACAAGGAACAGTGTCATGAATAAATGTTTTTCCAATACAAAAAACTGCATCACTGCTTTCTGATTGGTCGAAATATCAACACATCATGAAAAGAGGCCTCTGTTATTGTACTGTCTGCACAAAAGACAACAGTGAAGATACAAACTAACAACTGGGAAGTCGACAAAGCACTACTGTCTGTTTGGGATGAAGATACATTTCAGTGCATTTTATTATGTTATGTAATGTATCTTTAACACTGTGAGAAACACAAAGGCGTATCAAGACATCGCTGAAGAGTTAGCTGGGTTTGGTTTTTGTCGTACGGCTAAAAATTACTGAGAAAAAATGTAGAATTCAAACAAGATTATAAATAATAAAAGACCACAAAAACAAAAGCTGCTCTGACAGAAAGACCTTCTGCTGATTTGAATCCACGGAAGCGATCAACTGTGGGGATAGAATGGCACTGCTGACACGTCAGAAACACAGTCGCCAGACTGAGATACTCTGGAAAATCGAAGTTCTGTGCATCACAGTCCAGTTTAGGTACAGCACAGTTCCTGTATTCCTATGGAAAAGTGTCTAAAGTGTGTCCTGCAGGCCAAAGATGGTCCATATATTATATATTAAAATATGATGCATAACTTATTTATTTTCCTTTATTTCCTGAAGTGTTTAAGTGACAAAATCAGTCATTGCCCTTTGGCCCCGCAGGACCTCACAATATTTTGGCACTCCCTTTCTACATAAAATAGGTTCTATGCAGTCCTAAAAGTGGAACCCTTTTTGGTGATATGTAGAACCATTTAAAAAGTTCTTCATAGAGTTATACACCAGATGTTCTCCATTTTACCTGGACCTGATTAAAAGAACAATTTAACCATCCAAAAAAAGCATTAAGCCTTCATGGTTTTCTAATTAACCACTGTCCTTACTGAAGAACTCTTAAAGAACAAACTTCCATATGAGTTGTTTCGCCATATGACAACGGTTTACCATTTGTTTTGCTGCCAGCCCAGATCAGTACCACTTGTGTTGTAAGCGTTAAGGCACATAGTCATTCCTTTTTTTGGGAACTTTATCAGTGGTACAGATATCAGCATGCTTTCTTCAATATACAGAATTTCATTATGTCACCCAGTGAAGTCATATGCAGTGACTTCAGTCTTATAGTTCCTTTCTTGAGTTGGTGAATGAAACATCTTGGAAAACAAATCTGGATACTTTAATCTACACAAAGCCATCAGGCCTAGTGTTTGCTCAAAAACAAGAAGCCTTTGAAGTCCATCAGGCATCGAGATGCTCCTGAATCAGGATCCTCTAACGCATTTCTTTCCACACTAAGGCTACCGGCACACTCCGATAACGTTTGGATGCCTGACTGCGCGCTTGTGTTCTTTATGCCTCATCAGTAGCTGGAGCTATCCTCGAAAAAAAGAGTGAGAGAGAGCGAGAGAGAGAGAGATAGAGAGAGAAAATCACATGCCATATCATGCTCATTCTGTCCCGGGATCACTGAGGTGCTCATCTTTGATCAAGTTAATTCATTAAAAAAAAATCTATCCAGTTCCAAATCCAGCAGAATGGAATGCACCTGCAGGTGTTTGGGAGCCTTCGGGCCTCGGTGGTGGTGGTGAACAGGCTGGTGGAAGGCTGAGGCTTTGAACCAAGAATATCCAGTTTATTTTTCATGTGATCACAGTATTTGGGATTATGGCGGGAAACAGTACCCTTCAGTACAGGCTTTATCAGAATCAAAGTGTGTTTACTCTTTATCGCCTATTAAATATCTTGGAGATGATGTGCAAATTGCAGCAACCACACAGTCAAAAGTACTGAAGTATGAAGCTGCAAGAAAAACGGAAGCATAACCTTAGACGATGTATGGACGTGACCTTATAATCACTTTGTGAAAATCAGTCCACTTAACCCTCAGAACCCTCAGTGTTTTAATAAAATCTGATTTAAACAAATAGAAATGGTCTAAAACTAGTGTTTGCTCTCCCCCTCCCGGGACCCCCTCCCTCTGCTGGTTTTCCCCACCCACTTGTAGGCAGAAACTATCCTGACAGTTCTCCCGGGTTCAAAAATATCGTTCTTTTTTGTTTGTTTCTGAGACCTAAAACAAAAGAAATTTGCATTTTTAAAACTTTAATGTATAATTTATAATTTTTTTAAATTATAATAACTTTGATTCTACGTAACATAGGAACAGCACAAGCTCAGCATAACACCTGACACCTCAAGCATCAACACAAAGTGGGGCAACTCCTATATAAAGAATTTTTTTGCTCATAGTGGAATTGTTTTTTCACGTACTATTCACAATTTCCACAATAAAGTACTTTGGGATTTGTGTTTAGCAGAAAATCTTCCACCATGCCCCTTGCCTGTCATGCTACTGTATTTTTTGCTTGTTCTCTATACTCCACTGTCCTTCGCTCATTTCACATAGTGCCAACTTGCAGATTTATTAGTTGATTAACTACCTTGTGCAAGCCCAGAAAAATTTAAAGATTAGTA
This sequence comes from Brachyalestes nurse, assembly GCA_037974405.1. NCBI lineage: Eukaryota > Metazoa > Chordata > Actinopteri > Characiformes > Alestidae > Brachyalestes > Brachyalestes nurse. The sequence continues at coordinate 30,864,899 of JBBPCY010000136.1, read as the reverse complement.
AAATAAAAAGACAATTTTACAAGCAGTACAGACTCAGTCATTTTTGCACAAAATAACACAACGCAGTTAAGCAATAATGCAAAAATGATAATCTCACCTTTTCACCAGGTATAAATTAAACGGCACACCCACAACTCTTTACACAAAATGTGCTATTATGCGTCTTCCCACAAACCTGTTGCTGCTGTTTTGTGCCTCTGCTCCCGTTCTGGTCACATCCAGTCTTGCATTCAGACTATTTTTCAACACAAGTCACTGGTTCTCCACAACCACAAAGGTATCTGTCTAGTATAGTCACGCTGATTGCAGGAAGATGATTCATTTCACAATAGGAGGTTGCTGAAGGGTTCTTTGGAAGGAAATCCCCATCTTATATCATTTTTTTTTCACCTGAGAGCAAATGTCACGATTAATGAGGCTCTGCACGACAACATAAACAGCTCAGATGAAAGAGCCGACTACAATTAAGCATCACAATTGAGATTTCTCAGAGAGGAGCTTTGGGAATTCCCTGCTAGGATCGCAACCAGGAGCAGGTTGGTTTCTTCAAGCTTTTCCCAAGAAGGAAGCATCCTTATGAATTTGCTTACTGTATTCTGGTTTTATACTTTAAAATATTCCAGTTTGCCCAGTTAAAGAGTTCAAATTCTACTTTTTCCTTTTTTTTCAATTTCCATTTTTTATTACCACGACTTATACATTTGAATGGTGTTAAGTGTTAAAAATGGTCAAGGCAAAAGGTGAAAGTCAAATGCAAATGACATCTGTTCATACTATCCTTCAAATAACTGTACAACTTCAACAATAATCCATATAACTTTAACATGAACAGACAACGGAAACCAAATTGGTGGTGATGTGCAAATATATTCCTGGTTGTGACATCCTAGCCCAGATGATTTAAAAAACACTGATTTGAACTGGGGAGCAGGCAGGTCTTGAAACTTTAACAGTGTTTACATAGTACATATGACCCTTTTATTTCAACAGAGAGAAAAGAAAGTGACATTTTCCATGATGTGGGCACTTTAATTGACTAATTCTTTGAAAGTAGTGAAGGGGAAGGGCCACAGCTTGGCCGGTGGTTCACAGCATCACAGCGTATGTAAAAAGACTGTGTCTCCGTTCCTAAGTGTCGTCATGGTTCTAGTGGTGTTGGATCATGCAGGAGATTGCTGGATTTCTTTTCACAGAGACAAGCATCTGAGAAATCTCTGCCCTGCGAGATAACAGGCAAGAGTGACAAAATGGGGCTGCTTATATTGTTGAAGCATGGCACACTGGCTGTGAAAGCTGCGAATGCAGGGCCTCTTATCGGTGTGTGAATCCAGAGATTTGTGGTTCAAACAAGCCGGCGAGACCGATCTGGGTAGAGTTTTTTTATTTTTTCTTCGACTGATCTGAGATCAGATTTCAGTCCTTAAATCCCAGCTATTACTGTATTGATTTCTTATTCATTTCTATACTACCAAAATATATTACATGAACACTTGGTTTGGCTTGTGTTATTAATGAACATGTTAACAATGTATCATTTAATGATGTGCATATTATATACACACTTGAAAAGTGTGACTGATCTGAGGTCAGTGCATGCACAAACGGTGACTGATAGAGGGCGTGCAGTCGCTGCCTAGCGCGATCTAGGTGAGTGCACAACAAAAGGCTGTGAATGGGCGAGGAGACGGAACTCAAACACTGATGTAGCTGCATTCCGAGAGGTTCATGATGTGAAACAGCAAAGCGGTGGGAAACAATGATCACATTCATCAGATGTCATTTTCCTTTTCTTTTATCTTGTTTTTTTTGCCCCCTTTCTCCCGTCATAAAGTAATGCGTGCACCTCGGCCAGAAGTGGCCCTTTGTTAAGAGTTAATGTCTGAGCCCTGACCTCATTTTAGTGACTATACTGCCCAGGTACAGTATCTCACACTCTCACACACACACACACACATTCTCACACACACTCTCTCTCTCTCACACACACATGTATTCCTGTCCTTCTGTGCTCTTTCCATGTGCCTTTGTTGTGAGTGCATGTATGCTGTAATTCAACAATTTTCAGCCTAATCTTCTGTATCTCTAGCATATGGACCAGTACTAGAGACAATTTGACATAAAAACACAAAATAAACCTAATGACTTGAAGCATATTTATAACAGAAGGCAACGAGCACGTGAACCTGAAGCACCTGCCCCTTGACTTCTATAATAAACAATTGTAGGGTCAGTGGATTTTCTGTGAGAACCAGCCATGTTACAAATGCAGCCGAAGGAGAACAACAGTGGTGTATTCCTTTAACCTCAGGAACCAAAAAGCCATTCTTTGAGGCCCACAGCCAAAAAACTTTACTCCTCACAAAGTGACAAACATATGCATACATGTACTGCTGCTAACAGCTAGCTAATTCCTTTTCAATATAAAAATTCAGTAACATCTATGACAGAATTTTGAACAGCAGGCTGTTTGTCAAATTCTGAAGAAGAGCATGACAGCAGGCCCACGTCAAATTCTGAATATGCTGTTGTCCCTCAGTTGACAGCTGTGGTGGTGGAACTACTAAACAGCCAGGCGTCCAGAAGTAAAAGATGGGCGGTGAAATGCTTTACATACTGGTTGGAACAAAATCACATTCAGGTAATACTATTCTATTTGACAGACTAAAAAAATCTTGTTGGGTCTACTGGGTCTGGTTATCCATAAATATGGGATCAGCTTCCACTGTTCACGGATGAGACATATATATCAGCCAAACCAGGTGATTAACTTTGTATATCAAATAAGATTGAAGAATTTTGCAAAAGAGAAAATAAAACTCAAGTCCATATTTTAAGTCTAAAAGTTGCAAGAAACATACCATCAGGTTTAATTCTAGTCTACTTCTTCTGTTATTCCTGTGCCAGCTGTGGAAGCTAAAGTAGGGTGAAAAGCTTTTTCATACAAAGCCCTCCAGCTTCAGAATAATCTTCCGGTTAATGTTCGGGGCTCAGACGCAGTCTCAGTTTTCAAGTCTAGGCTGAAAACCTACTTGTTTAATCAGGTCTTTGAAAATATTTTTTTTCATGTCAGAAAAAAGGACACATATCTCAGAGTTCATGGACACTGAGAAAGGAACTGGGATGCTGGAGCTATTGTTCCCCCACTCTCCCATCAGTGATCGCCCTCTTTAGCTAGGCTGTTATAGCCAGGTCCGCCAGAGTCAACCTTTGCGCTCTCTTTATGTCTAAATTTTGTACCATGTACATATTAAACAACACTCACTCTTTTATCTGTCTATTTTTTGGAACTGAGGGGTACAGTTGTCCACCCATTCAGTTTTATTAAACATTGTTGGGGTTTCTGGATCACCTGTACTCCAGACCAGATCAACCAGCATTCAGATCTCTTGTTCACCTGTCCTCCAGACCAGTTCAATCATCATTCGGATCTCTTGTTCACCTGTTCTCCAAACAAGTTCAACCAACACTCATCACCTGCATGTGTTGCCCACCCCCTAACCAAAGCTGCTGCTACTCAAAAACTCCAACAGTACCTGCTCCTACTAATTACCGAGTCTTATTGATCCTACTACTGTGAGACATGGACTTTACTGCTTAGTGCATAAGTCTTACACACTCTTAGTTGTCCCCATAATGATAGTTTTATTATCCCTTGCTATTTGGATTATTTCGAAGCTGCTTCGTGACACATCAGTTGCAAAAAACGTTATATAAATTAATTTGATTCAACTTGACTTGAGATAAAATAGGCACGTATTGAAAAACCCGAGATGAACTAGATCTTGTACTTGCTTTAAGGTTCTACCCATACAAGGCTACTGCTTTTTGGTGGAAGTATACCAATACTTTGCATATGAGCATATCCCACATGCCCTTTCCATTCCTCCTTTTCTTGGGTCAGAAAGTACAATTGTTTTCTATTTGAATGGGATTTTGCATAGATATTGTGTGATGTACAGTACTTTCACAACATGGGAAACACCATCAGCTACTTTAAAATGGTTCAACTAGGGGTTTACTCTCAATTTCCTTGCCTATTGAGCACTTTTTAGTATGTGGCCATTTGAATAGAGACCTAAGAAGAGGAGGAATCAGAAGGATGGACTGGGGATGTGGCCACACAATGAAACGTGTGTAGTGCCACCTGCTGTAAGACATAGTGTACTGTCTCTGCTGACAGAGGGACGGCACTCTCTCTAGCAAATACTGATGGATTAAATAAATGTGTAAACCAATAACTGACTGTGTAATCAAAATCTATATATTTGCACTCAATTGGTTGCTTAATCCTCTTTCAACTCACTTGTTAATTGTCAGGTTAAGCGAGTGGGTTTGGTGAGGCAAACTGTGCTGGACACCAGACCTCCAGGACTGAGGTTGGGGATGCCTGCCCTAAAATGCCATTAACTCTGAATCAAAGGTTGTTAAAGTAGCCTAAACCAACAGATTAGAATACACTTCAAAATGAAGAAGGAACTAATTGGTCTAAAATAGCCAAAAATATATTGTTTTCTTCACTAATATACTCTTTACAGGACATAAATGGGTTATTATTTGAAAATTCACAAACTCATAAGCCAGATATCCACTGATCTGGAGTAATGTACTACTAAGACCTTCAGGTCTGTAGACTTCACCATCACACCATTCACATTAACCTATACATGTGCACATTTGTACAATGTAAAATATACTGGGCAAAAAAATAAAAGAAACACTTTGTACTCAGAGTATGGTATCAAATCAATTAAACTACTCAAATACTGATCTGGTCAATGCAGAAGCAAATGGGGTTGTTAATCAGTTTCAGCTGCTTTGGTGCACTAGAGGGGAAACAATGAGACGGAATGGTTTAACAGGTGGAGG
>JBBPCY010000136.1:30833337-30845754 GCA_037974405.1 Brachyalestes nurse | reverse complement strand
ACTATCCTGAGTATTCATTTGTGCTCCATGATATAAACCACTGTACTGAAAATAGGTGTCGCCAATATCCTTTATTACCATGCAAAATCTACGCCCCATATCAAACCTACTACCAAATCAGAATCAGGCCCAGCACCTTATGATAAACTCATGAGACCCACAGAGTTCTGACAAAGTGGCATTTACTGGTGACCATTAGGTAATTTATCCTGCCTTTAGGATGAACACCACCAATCAGACTCATTCCACTCATCTCTGTGGTGAAGACAATCTCCACACACACACACACACACACACACATCTCTGGAACTTGAAACACCTCCTCCTATAAACAGCACTTTGACTCTAGAGGCAGCAAGGCTAACAGTAATGAGAAACAGGCCCCTAGGAGACCCCAATGAGACCAGTAATGGAAAACAGCCCCCATTTACAATAATAAACACCACACGTACCTGCAGACAGGCCTCCATTAGCCTTCAGTGTGTACATTTACATGGCACTTTGTAGCAGGTCAGTGGTCACTTGCATTAAACATCTTTAGTGAAATGTAGCCTTACATTCACACTTAAGCGCCCTTTACATTAAGTGAAAGGCAAAAATGCTCTTCAGGAAGATGTTAAGTGGAAGCAGAAAGCGGAAAACATTTGATACACAACTGGGTTTAAGTTTTTAAAATGTTTAAGGTGGAAAAAAAACTCTTAAGTATTAAGCATCTTAAGCACTAAAGATGAATATGCAAGATGTTTAATGCATGTTTCCCTTTGCTGCCAATAGAGCGTCAGCAAAGTTTTGAGTAAAATTGTTTTAGTGTTAAAGCTTTACAACAGTTTTAGACCACATTTTCTCCTCACTCAAAATCCTAGCTACAACAATTGAAAGATGTAGGTCTTATACCTAAAAATAGCAATATTTTGTGTATTTTACAGCTAAATGAATGTCATAGGTATAAAAAACACATAAACAAGGCTATTTGAGATTACTCAACTACTCAAGGCGGTTCAAGTTAAGTGTGGTTTGATGCTAAGGTAAGGAATCATTTATTTTAGCCTTTAGCAAAACGAAAGAATCAACCTGATGTCTTGGTTGATTGGGTCTATTTTGGGTCTGGGGGAAAATTTTCTCCAAACCATGACTTTAGCTTGAAGAAATGTCTTTTCAACAGAGTTTTTATTAGCTGTATTATTATGTGTATGATTTTTGGAATCATGCAGCTCCAGCTGTGCACACACATTGAGTATAGAACATCAGGCCTATAAACCCAGGAACACAAACCAGGTGTTTTCTCTATTTGCTTTCCTGTTCCGCTGCTGCAGGCACCCCCATATTTAACAACCTGGGTTAAAAGATCCATTTCATTAAACAGTCCTACAGTAATCCAGACAACACACAAATCTGCAGTGCTTTTAAACAGTGACTGGTCTAAAGCACACATGAATACACTTTTCCGTTTGTGGCATGAAATGTAGCACGTGCATAGGTGAGCACCCTCTCAGTCAGTACTGACAAGTTCAAGACCTCCAACCAGTTTATGTAGCCAGTTAACAGTCCTTTTTTAATATTTTGTATCTTGAAGTTCAAGGCTGATTTGGATGTGTGCTTTGGATCACTGTCTTGTTATAATATCCAACCCCTTCACATCTTCAGTGTCTTCACTGACAGCGGGACATTAGCTTTCAGGATATACCCCATATATATATATATTTACAAATCAAATTTGTATGCTTCCACTTACTGGCCGCCTGCCAGAGCATGTCCTCAGGTTACGGCCTCCCCTCGTCTTCCACTTTAGAGGCTAAGGTGAGTGTTTACTGCTTCTAGGAAGACGGCAAACTGAACTAGGAAACAGAGTATTAACCCCTAGAACTCTTAATCCTTGAGCATTAACCCTTGCTCTTCTACACGCTCGCCACTCAGCCGCTCTCTGGAGCCCCTCCCTCTGCGGATTTCCCAAACACTTGAGGGCGGAAACTAACCTGAAAATTCTCCAGGGTTCAAAGATCTTGTGTTTTTTTCCATTTGTTTCTAAGATCTAAAGTACAATAATTTGGGCGTTTTTGTTTTTTATGGGCCGTTTTTAAAGCCCCGCTAGAGGTTATTATTATTACTTTTGTGTCTTTTCATTTTTGTCATGCATGAACACGGCACACAGTGTGAACAGTGTGAAATTGTTCTCTGCGTTTAACCCATTCACCAAGTTAAGCAGTGGGCTGCCTGGAACACATCGCTCGGGGAGCAGTGTGTGGGGATGGTACTTTGCCCAAGGGTGCCTCAGTGGTACAACTGGCAGTCAAACCCACAACCTTCTGATCACAGGGGCAACTTCATAACCACCAGGTCACCAGCTGCCCTGATTTGTTGGAAACTTCTCCAAAATGACAACAACTTTGGATCTACATGACATAGGAACGCCAAACAAAGCTCAGCATGATGTCTTGATACCTTCTGGCACGGATCCGAGCCGCTTGTATTCTAAGGGTTAACGTTTTTATCCCTCTGAATTGAGTGCTCCGTTATATGACGGCTGATGTTTCTTACATGATTTCATCTCAATCTCAGAATAAACAAAGAATAAACATTTGAAGGCCAATGTGTAATTACATCAGTTTTCCATGCTTGATTATCTGGCACATAAACTATCTGAACCAAAGAGTGTTAAACATTTATTTCTATTGAATGAAATGGTGCTTTTTCTTTCTGAAACAAAACATTCATACTCTTGGAGCCAAACCTGTATGTTGTGCATCACTGCCATCACTGTTTGCCCAAGACACTCATTTTTCTTATTACTGCTTTGCTGAGGAATGTTCTCCATTTTCTGCATTTTCCTATATTAGTTAACAATTTTTTGGAGAGTAAATGTTAGGTTTGAGATGTAACTACACAGACAGTATCTCATTTGGAATTAATAGAACTATGTGCAGCTTTGATTTCCTATAAAACTGTCATACACTTCACACCCACCTTTACAAACGGCTTCCTTGTGCTTCACACACTGGCCATTTTATCAGAAACACCTCCCTTGAGCTTCACTCACAGGCCTCACGTCACTCACCGGCCACTTTATTAGACAAAAACTGGCCACTTTACTGGAAACACCTCCCTTGTAGTTCTGACAGCCTGCGTGATGCTTCCATTGTGAGCACATGGAGACCATAAATCACTGTAAAAGTTCCTCCCACACTGTTAATAGATCAGAAGAATTGAACAGAGCCAAATGAATATGCGCCGCTGATATAAAAAGCAGATCAGAAAACTAGAATTTATTGTTTCATTTGGCAGCATCCTACCAGCTCTTCTGCCATGAGCTTCTCAGGGCTAATTATTTACAGTAGCAGAAGGCTGCTAAATTTAAAACAGTATTGTGCTCTGAAATGTTTCATCCCCTGTGTTTTCAGCCAAACACCACTGGAACGTCATCCCTTTCTATCGCAGGTACTTTAGAGAGGAGCGTTTTCCAGGAGTTATTCATGTTCCAGCAGTTCAGACAACAGATTATCTGGCAGGCTTTTATATCACCACTGACGTGACTGATCTCAGACAACAGCACCTGTCCTTCACACACCCAGCAAAGATCACACACTCCTGCAGACCTGGGACTAGAACTGCATCAAGACAGAGGATCCACCCAATGAGTGACTCAGAGGAGATGAGTGGGGAAAGGGTGAGAGAGAGAGAGAGAGAGAGAGAGAGAGAGAGAGAGAGAGAGATGTAGAAAAAGAGAGAAAGAGATGGAGAGAGAGAGAAAGGGAGCGAGAGAGAGAAGGGAGTGAGAGAGAGATGGAGAAAGAGGGAGAGAGGGAAGACTGAAAAAGAGAGAGAGGAACAGGAAGAGGAGGTAGAAAAAGTAATAGAGAGAAAAGGGGAGAATGAGAGAAAGTAGGAGAGAGAGGGACAGAGAGAGAGAAAAGAGGGAGAGAGGGAGGACTGAGACAAAGTAAGGAAGAAAATATGAGTGAGAGAAGAAAAGAGAGAGGAAGAGGAGAATGTAACACAGATAGAAAGAGAGAGACAGAGAGAAATGAGAGAAAGTAGGAGAGAAAGAAAGAGAGGAAGAGGAGGTAAAGAAAGTAATACAGAGACAGACAGACAGACAGACAGACAGAGAAAGAGGGAAAGAGAGAGGAAAGTAAAAGAAAGACTGAGAACGAGGGAGAGAGAGAAGGGACTAAGACAAAGTAAGGGAGAAAATAAGAGCGAAAGAGGAAGAGGAGGTAGAGAGAGTAATAGAGAAAATTAGAAAATGTGTGTCATTGAGGAAGTAAGAGAGAGTGAGAGAAAAAAAGAAAGAGGGAGAAACGAGAGAGAGAAAACAAGAGAGTGAGAGTAAAACAGACAGACATATTTAGGGAGAGAGAGAGACAGAGACAGAGGAAGGATGAGATGGAGAGACTATAATAACCATGACTATAACGGTGATTATAACTCATGTTTCACATCCTAGTTGTGTTGAGTGAGGAAAAAAGTGTGTGAAAAATTAACAGACAGATGAAGAGAGAGAGAGAGAGAGAGAGAGAGAGATGTGTGGCTTCTTGTCACAAATGAATGACTAATAAGGACAGACATCAGCTTGTTCCTTCCTTTCTCTCTCTCTCTCTTTCTATCTTTCTTTCCCTCTACTTCTGATGGCTCTGTTTCCTCTTTACTCCTGTTTGTGTTAATTGCTTTGGCAACTTATTTCACTCGTGATGACATAACTACCAGAGAGAGAGACTATAATAACTGTGATTCTCACTCTATAATCACTGTTCATTTCACACATGATGTTCAGTTTTTAAATGCTAAATTTCTCTAAACACCACAAACTGAAACAGTCCTAACAACATAACTTAGATACAGTGAATTTGAATTTGAGAGAGAGACAGACAGACGGACGGAGAGAGAGAGAGGAGATAGAAATTAACAGGTTATCTTTCTTACTTTCTTTCCCTCTATTTCTGAGTCTGTGTTAACTGTTTAGGTGTGTGAGAAGGTAAGAGAGATAAAGTAATATAGAGAGAGAAATTACTACAGAGAAAGAGACAGAGGGAGGGAGAGGCAGTAAGTGGAAGAGGAGGTAGAAAGTAAAAGAGAGAAATTGAGAAACAGAGGAAGAGAGACTTTGAGAGAGAAAGTAATAGCTTATCTTTCTTTCCCTCTATTTCCGAGTCCGTTTGCGTTAATTGTGTGTGAAAGTAAGAGAGAGAAAGTAATAGATAGAACTTAGAGAGAGAGAGAGAGAGAGAGAGAGAGAGAGAACCAGCTCCAGTCATCAGCAGCGGTATTAGAGAGATTTCCTGCAGACTCCGGTCTCATCCCTCTGAGCTCCTCTCTGTCAGGGGCAGGCTGTGGGCAGGTGTCCTCTGACTGATCTCAGTCCATTTGGAGAAAAGTAAAGTGAAAGAGGGTCGTACCTGAGATCTGAGCTCCGAACTCGCACTCGCGCTCCGTACGCTGCACGCGCCGCTGTTCCTCTGAGTGCTGATTTTTTTTCTTTCCCACCCGTATTCCGGCACGCCACGCCTTCTGTGCTGTGATTGGCTGATAGTTAAATATTAGGCGGGATGCTGTGAATATAAACTTCTGACCAATCCCAGCAGCGGAGGAGGGACCAAACCAGCCAATCCTAACACGGGACTGGGGGAAGAGAAATAGAACTAAGTGGCCCTAAAACCGGTCTGAATACAGGTGGGAGAAGTAAAGCTGGGTTTCCCCCATGCTGGATTTGTTCTAGTCCGTACGAAAAAGTCTGAGTCTGAACAGCTTTTCTCCATGGAAAATCAAGGACGTTCCTGAAAATTGCCTATATGAGCAAAAACAGAGAGAGAGAGAGAAATGTGTAAGAAGGTAGAAGAAAGAAAAAAAGCAAGATCGAGAGAATTAGAGGAAGAGGAGATACAGAGAATGTAAGAGAGAGAGAGGGAAAGAGAAAAAGAGACAGAGAGGCAAAGAGAAGAAAAAGAAAAGTATGTGAACAAGTAATCTATATAGAGAGTAATAGAGAGAACGTGAAAGAGAGAAAGAAACAGAAGGAGAGAGAGGAGAAGAAAAAGAGAAAAATGTGTGAGAAAGTAGAAGAGAGACAATGAATGAGTGGAAGAAGAGGTAGAGAGAAAGTAATGGAAAGAGAGAGAAAGAGGGGGATGCAGAGAGAAGAAAAAGATAAGAGAGAGAGGATGAGAGGGAGGGGAGATAAAAAAAGAAAGAGAGACAGAGAAAAACAGGGAGAGAAAGGGAGACAGAGAGAAATAGAGAGAGAAAGTGAGAGAGACAGAGAAAGAGAGAAAGAGGGGCATAACTTCAGCTTGTTCCTTCCACTCTTTCTTCCTCTTTTTTTGTTCTTTCTGTTTTTTGAGTCTGTTCTGTTTAAAAAGGTTCCAAGCCTGATCCGTTTTTCCTCCTCACCCATTTTTTCTCTGAATGCCTCTGGAATCCCCCGAATTACATTAAGAAGCTGAAATCAAACCTCAACAAACCAACAAGACGTAGTTACACTGCTCTGTAACAGCCCACAGTTTGAGTAGCTGATGTAAAATCATTTAGCAAAAATGTGTAAAAACAAATGGCAATAATTTGAAACTATATTTTCTAAACTATAAAAAGCCTCAAAATTGTTGGCTGACATAAAAAAATACTGAAATAATAAGCGTCAGTGAAATAGTGACATTGTGACGTTTGACATCAAACGAAGTATTAGAATTGTAGCAGAAACGAATGCATCAACATGATAATTCTGTGGTTTGGGTTTATTCATTTATTTCTATTTTTCCTCATTTTATTTTATGCCCAAATCCAAACTCTTTCTAGGACCTTCTAGGTGTTTACTGCTGCACTCTTCCAGACCACCTTGGATCACCTGATGATGTTGCCCCACCTTCCAAATCAAAGTTGTAACTCAGACTCCAGAAGCTGCAGACTCTAACTGATCCCTCTGCTGATAGCTATGGACGTCTGCCTCTTATATATCGTTTGTCATCTCTATAGTTATATATTTTTTGCTTTCTCTTGCTATCCGGTCTTTATTTCCCTGCAGGAAATAAAAGTGTGGATACGTCTCTCTACTTCTTGCCTGGTCACTCTAACTTTAGCAATGTTTTTAAGGTGCCAGAATGCTGACTGTGTTATAGCTTTATTGTAGTAGCCAAAACTAAGATCATTTTTAAGTGCTCTAGATTCCACTTGGGCACTTCTTTACATAAGAGGTCACCTGAAGTATTGTTCTCCTCCGCCTTATTTTAAATATCTGCACTTCCATTGCACTTTAATCCTCTTTTATTGTTTTTCTCTGCATTCTATTGTTTATTTGACTTCTTTTATTTATTACTTCCTACTTTTGTGCTTATTATTTTTATGCTGTTCCCGTAAAGCATGCTGAATGACCTTTGTGCATGTTAATGGACTACAAAATAAACCTGACTTGACTTGACTAAAGGCGCTGTTGAGTTGCATTTGACCTCTCCTGCTTTTAGATGGTGGAAATTCAAATATTAGGCCAAGAGCTTTCACACTTGAATTCCTCTCGATTGCCAGGCCTGCACTGATTACAGTGTCACAAATGTATTTTGAGGATTTCAGTTGTTTCTGACTGAATGAGCACTGAAAATGTAAACAAACCCAAAGGCCCGGTCCAGCTCGCGTGCTCATGCTCCAGCCGTTCACAGACGCTTTCAAAGCAAACGGAAATGTCCAAGCCATTGCAAATAAGGTCCTAAAGGGCGCAGATAGTATCTGGGTGGGGATATTAGATGTGGCCTACGCGGTCGTTTGGTCTTTCCTTGTGGCGAAACGTCTGGGCGCAGGTAATTCAATCTGACAGACTCTGCCTCGGAGAAGGTAATTGCCCTCAACTCTGTTGTTATTTCCCATTCATGCATAGCCTAATAGTGACTTCTGCCAATATTACTGCTGTGACCCTGCGCCTCACTCTCTGCCTCCTAATAATCCACCTAATGGGCCGGCGGGGCACTGACGTCTCACTGACCTCTCTGCATTTCTCAGGATTAACGGCACTCTCCAACGGCCAACCAACTTAACCCTCAGAACTCAGAGTGTAGTAGTAAATCTGATATCAATTAATAAAAATGGTGTAAAACCGGTGTTTGCTCTCCTAGAGGTTGCTGTTTGCTGCTCCTTCGCTCTGCCGCTCTCCGGACCCCCTCCCTCTGCAGCTTTTCCCCACCCACTCGTGGCCAGAAACTATCCTGAAAGTTCTCCCGGGTTCAGAGATCTTGTGCTTTTTCTGAAAATAAATGGAAAGGAATTTGGGCATTTTTTTCTTTATGGACATTTGTGTGTGATGCCATTTTTAAAACCCAAGTAGCAGTTATTATTATTATTACATGTTTTTAAATTACAATAATTTTGGTTCTGTGTGACACAGGAACACTAAACAAAGCTCAGCATGATGGCTGACACATCAAGCATTAACACAAACCTGGGGGAAATTCCATATAACAGAATTTGCACTTCCCACACAGATCTGTATTCTAAGGGTTAAAAAATACTTTGTATTAGTTTGTAATAGTCAGAAAACATGTAAAATACTATATTTTGTGTTTGTAAGTGTGGCAGCTCTGGCTTGTCTACAGAATTCGGATGGAGCTCCTCGAGATCTTTTGATAGGAGCCGTCTGGGAATACGACTCTGTTGGAGATTGAGGGTCCCCTGGAACGGATGGATGATGTTATCTTCTCTTCTCCATTCAAGCCAGAGTTCTGCTGACTCCCAGCTCTCTGTTTGAACAGGTGAGGTTCAGCTGTATCCTGCAGCTATTCATCTAAAAGTAGGTTCCATTACACTGTTTATCTGCACCCAACACTACATCCAGTAACGCACAACTGCAATGTTAACATACAGTCTATACCTGTGTGTGCACAAAAGTTTGAGCAGTCCCAGCCAGACAATGCTTTGTTGGTACACGTCCTCCTCAGAGAACAAACTTCAGCACGTTTACATTCTGTACCAGTACTTTAATCGCTGTTTATTTACTGAGTTGAACATGGATGGACAATGCATAAAATAATAAAATGTCTCAGATGAAAGAAATTTTATAAATAACATTTCTCCTAGACAGTCTAACTCAGCTTAACACCATGTGATTTTGACTGTTTTCTCATTTGTCTTAAATTCATCTCCTGAGAAACAGCTTTCCTCTAATCCCAATTTAAGATTTAAAAATGCTCTTTCTTTTCTCTCACTGCTCGGATCTTTATTTGCTTTTAAATGAGCCTACACAACATCAGTCTTAGTGATCAAATTCAGGTCTCAGGTACCAAAGTTGGACAGTTTTGAGATCCATTAGGTTGTTAAAGAGAAGAAAACTGAGAAGCTGATAAGAACTGCAAAATAACTTCTGTATGAAGTTGAGTTTTTTTTACTCAAGTCAGACTTCAGTACTTTCCAAATAAGAAGATGATTTTTATTTCTGAGCAAAATCTTCCTCTGGGGGGGGGGGGGGGGCTTTTTTAAAGTGCGTTAACTGCAATTGCACTAAAACTGAATGAAATGCCAAAACTGAATGAGTTCTCTGCAAAGAATGTGCTTAATATCCCCTAAAGATGAACAAAACATCATTTGAGTGAGGCTGTTCCAGCTGCTTTTGTGTAGGAATCTATAGATGTCGATCTAATGCTCTGCAGTAGACAATGAACTACCATTAAGCTGGAAGTATTTACGAGGCGTGTTCGTCAGGCAGGGAACTGGAGAACAGTGGTCAATGTTACTGTTATCACTAATGAATGGAGGTGTTCCTGCTCGGCTGAGCACTGATGAGGTGCTTTGTTGGGCTCGTTCCTGAAGATAATAGCTGATAAGAAGGACAGCAAAGGGTCAAAGACAGCAAAGGGTCAAAGACTTGACAGCAAAAGGGTCAAAAGTCTTGTCTGGAGAGTAGTGCACCCAATACAGTATATTAATATGCTAATACAGGCATGGAAACAAATAAGAGAGTGCATCATTTTTACTGGTTATTGCTTTTGTAATTTGTGGGAGTGGTTCTGTGTAAAATGTGCAGGTCACTGTTTTATACACTATTGACCACACTTGGTTCAAAATTCCAAACAAGAAAATGTTTGCAGAAAATTTAAAAATAATAAATCGAAATAATTTATTATACCTTGTAATTGTTAAACTACACTCTTATATGGTGGCCCCTAGAGACAAAACACGAACAAAAGAAAAAGCACAAACAAAATGAAAATGTGCTGCAAGTCAAAAAATGCAAACAAAAGAAAAACCAAAACAAAGCGTTGTGGAGCACTTCCGGTTTGAGATCCTCTACTTGCAGCGTGTTTTTCTTTGGTTTGTGTTTTTTGACTTGCAGCGCGTTTTTCTTTTGTTTGTCTTTTTTCATTTGCAGCGCATTTTCATTTTGTTTGTGCTTTTTCTTTTGTTCGTGTTTTGTCTCTAGGGGCCACCGTACTCTTACATTATTTAACAATTGCAACAATTAAAACAGTGATGTTAAGAGCAGAGTGTGTGTGTGTGACTCTGTTTCATCGATCAGAAACTGAATCAGGAGTGAAGCTGCTGGAATACAGCACATAGAAAAGCTGCTCCACGCACACACACACACACACGCACACACACTACTGCACTCACAACACATATGGAGGCATTTCTTATTTTTTACACAGATCATGCTGCAATAGTTCAGAAAAGAATAGCAACCTGTGCATTTTACACACACACACACACACACACACACACACACACATACACACACACTGCCACAAATTGTACAAACAGTGAACAGAAATAAAGGGAAAAGTGGTCACAAGGTTTCTTTTTTAATTCTGCTATGTTATGTTCTGTTTTTGGGTTTTGTGTCAATCATTTTGTGTCTAAGATCCACAAGCCTTGAAAACAAAACATTTTGAAATTTGGATACCTTCCATAAACATGTTGCATCAGCACAGTTCATCTTCTAAATAACTTACATTTGATAATAATTGAAAAAAGGGTATAATATAGAAGCAAATTCATTTAAACAGCTTTTCTTCTCCAAGTGTATCTTTATAACCAGTCCTGTTCCACCAGATGGCCTTTTAGTCTCTCTGGCCAGTGAAACAAGGCTGTGAAAAAGTCTTCAGTAGAGGTTAAGTGTGTTAACTATCAGTCCTGGAGGTCTATAATGGAAGAAAAGCTATAATGGAGGAAGTAAGGTAGGCCTATAAAGAACTAGCCTGGTTCTGCCGCAGGCCTCAGTCAGAAAAAGCTGGCACAGCAGTTTTGGGGTTTTTTTGCAAGCACTTTCTCGACATTTCCACTTGATGTTACTCAGCAAAGCTGTTCTTATCACCAGCACTGTCTTTTTTGAATTAACAGACATTAAAAGTAGCTTTTAAAACATTCTGCATAATGCAATGATTGACAGGTGAATTCCTTTACATTGCTGGTGAATGGAACCAGGTTTGTCTACAACTTAACAAAATATGGCCATTTTAGTTACTGTCCAAACCCATCAGTAAACTTATGTGTGCCTTTAGAGTTTTGATGATGGTAAAATAGTGTCAAATCTGAACTAAATTAATTTTCTTTGTGGACTATATTGCTTCATAACGCCCCGCATGTACCCTTCCACCATTAATGGATTTTTGATGCACTGAAGCTTAAGGCCAAAATCTTATAGCAAATTCTGGTAAAATAACATCTGAAGCACCAGGCAGCATATTCATAACCATTTCATGTAATACATTTCTCAGAGAGAACTTGTAAAGGTAGACGCCTGGTTCCATTCACCACCACTGTGAACAAATCTGATGAGGTTTCTCCAGATTGGAGTATTTCACATCAACCCACTTTGCATTTTAATGATTTGTTCATTCAGAAATGTTTGAAAATCAATGTAATTCTATTTTACATGAAGTGACCTGAACCCAATGATTTAAACTAAGTTTGTTTTTAATTGTACTTTTATAATAAAGCCTTGTATTTGAAGTGGCAGCTTTTTGGCCACTTTTAAACTTTTAAACTACTCATCATAGTAATGTTCAGTAATGGGATGAGTAATATGTTTCCAATACTTCGAAGCCCATTCACTGAAATAATTAACTGAATTCATTTTTTAACTGAATAAATTAAATTGAAAGAGACCTTCAGATCATTCCACACAAGCCCATGGAATTTTGACACAAAATTCTGGCACGATTCTGTAAACTGATTGGGATCATTATCCTATTAAAAAATGATTTCTTGTCCAATGAACCAGAAGGAATTGTTTGATGTTGAAGAACTGAATTATGTTTTTTTCATGATCCAACATCAAGTGAATGTCAGTTCAAAACCAACAGTTTGAAATAATGTCATACTACAGACCATAACATACTGAAGGACAGTCAGTTCCTTTTGTTTTATATTTCTAATGTTTTCTTAATACAGATTTGGAAAAGCAGCTTACTTTAAAAAGATATAGATATCCATTTATTTATATATTTTATGGAC
>JBBPCY010000136.1:30809914-30825747 GCA_037974405.1 Brachyalestes nurse | reverse complement strand
ATATGTAATGTGTTTATAGGTGTTTATATGTTTATCTTATCCGATACATTAAACCGAAACTGTGCTTAGAAATGCCCCCGGGGAGCAGTGTGTGGGGATGGTATCTTGCTCAGGGGTACCTCAGTGGTGCCACTGCCAGTCCTAGGACTCGAACCCATGACCATCCGATTGCATGGGCAGCTCCCTAACCAGCAGACCACCAGCCGGCCCATATCTACCCTTCTACCTACTCTCTCAGACTCCTCTGGGTCCTGTTTTTTTTGCTGTCACTTTTAAAGCTCATAGTTTTGCCATGAGTCACAAAAGCTGGGCTGTGAGCTATTATTCAAAATGCTGGAAATTAAAACACTCTTCTTGTTATTCAAGATTATCAGTGATGTGTGTGATAAGCCAGAGCCCACGTCTGTGTTTGAGGGGAACGTATGACTGTTGTTGGACTTGCATGTCTTTTCCCATGAATAGATCAGTTCAACTCAAACCAGAAACTGTTGGTACTGAAAACAATAAACTGATAACACTGTTCACACACTCAATTCACTTCAAATGAGTGGCTAGACTCACAGCTTCTCTTCATCTCAATGAATAAACAGCATAATCAGTTAAGTCAAGTTTGTTTATGTAGTTCATTATCATACACAAACGTTACTCAATGTGCCTTACAGGAATAGAAGAAAATTATTCAGCATAAAAATACTAGGGAAAAAAAGAATGAATGAAAACAAAATAAAAGAATTAAAGAATTAAAAGAAAATGAGAAAATCAATTCAAGATTAAAAGTGCAATGGAAGTGCAGATTTTTCATTAATTTATGCATTTAAACTGATTATAAGCACTTATTATAACTAATATTATATGAATCACTAGTGTTATATGAATATTATTTGCCTAGCCATTGATCTTTAGCTGCATTTCCTTTTCTGAGAATGTAAATAGTAAAACAACTACTAGTAATTTAAAAGCAACTTAAAAGTTTACTGTACAGTTCCCAGTACTGCCCAGTACTTTCCCGAAGTAATCCTGCATTGCAGACTAACAATAATAAGGATTAAACCTAATTTTGATTAAACAAAAACAGTTTTCCAGAAGTGCTGGCCGGGTGTGTGGAGCTTTTTGATGGCTGTCACTGACCTCTAGGGGCAGCGAGAATAAATGAAACCTTTTGATGGGGAGGTAGTAGCCATTATTCTCTGATTTCTTGATCTTTTTGACCCTAATTTTGTTTTATGTGTCTTTAATAACTGTGTATTTACACATTAATGATACATACAACAATAATGAATCTATTGGTGATGTATTCAATGTTAAAGATGGATTACAGTAGTACAGTTAATGTAATTATGCATGTTTATCAATGTACTTGCACAGAATATGAGAAATTAGGAGCGTAAAAGTGAAGTTAAAATATGTGTAATTACATAATTGCTGACTGTAATCCGTCAGTCAGTACAGCACCAGTAGTTACATTGTTTTTATGTGCTAAAGTGTAACTACAGTTATTGGGGACATTTAATATAAAAATGTGGGAGCACCATTCATTATAAAAATGTCACACCTGGTATGAGTGTGTTTCTGTAAATAAACAAATTTTATCTAATTAAACTCATGCGTTCTGCAAATGAAACATGGGCCCCCCATGTTTGTTACTCTGCATTTGCTTCTGAATACGCAGTAGTTCCTGTGCAGAGGAAAGAATCCGAACATTTGCTAGAGGTGTTTTTGATAAGAGAAACTGATCGGCTTTGTGTGTGGAGGGGGGGTCCCACAACGGATTTGCATTTTACTCAGAGCTGCAGGTGAAATGCATGAAAAGTGGCATGCAAATGATGGTTATTGTTGTTATCAGCAGGGTCAAATCTTGGCCACAGATAAAATAAAGCAGTGATTCTTAAATTTTCCTAAAGCAAATTCACATTGTAGTGTTTTACTGCTTATAACAAATCATTAATCTACTAAAGAAATGAGCTAAACAAGGTGTGTTCAAAAAGAAAATAAAAACATAAAAACTGTGACTCCAGTGAAGTGCATTATATTATGTCTTATCAAATCTCAGTTCAGTTCAGTACAGTTCAGTTCTGTTCAGTTCAATTCAATTGAAACATATCAAACAATTCAGACTTTCATTACCATTTTATATAGCCTTCTATTTATTATACTGCACATTCTCTGTCCTGCTGCTGCTATATTAGCACAGTCGTGTTTATTGCTGTCTACCTCTGTTCTGCCATTTTTCACACGCTGCATTTTTCCACTCTGCTGCTAGAATTCAGTATCTGTCATGATACTGTACTCTTTCATACTTGTACTGTAGCCGTTGTCGATCGTACTAAACGTTGTCTTGTTTGGTTGTTTTGTTGCTCTTGTGTTTTTGCCCTTTCTTTCATTCTGTCTGCACTTGTGGTCTTTTGGTGTTCTGCTTCTGTTCTTGTGTTGCCCCATGGTCCTGGAGGAATGTTGATTCATTTCACTGTGTGCTGTGTGTATATGGTTGAAATTTATTTTCTTTCTTTCTGACTGGGTTAAGGTGTGTAGCTTAGCTATCAGTAACTTGGTAAAAGCAGATATTGATTTTAGTATAGCTTTACGTGTATGAAGAACAGATATGGACTACTAAGCACTGATGTATGTCGCTCTGGATAAGAGGGCTGTAAGTGCCGTAAACGTACTTGAATTTAGTTCAGTTCCACTCAGTTCAGTTCACTCACTTTCTGTAACTGATGAATCCTCATTAGGGTCACAGGTACCCAGAGCCTATCCCAGGACCAAAAGCAACATTCGGTTCAGTTCAGTACAATTCAATTCAGTTCCAGCATTCATTTAAAAATCTATATTTGACTATATGTGTTGCTCAAAAGGGCACCATGAAAGACTCAGTTTGCACAATCTAAAATAATTGTGTTGATGTTTTCATTTACATCATTAAATGCCAAATACACTACAAACAATACTGAAAAATTTTCTATTCCTTATTTCACACTTATATTACATTTGCCTGGAAGGAAGACCTTAGGGGCAGCTGGTGATCTAGTGGTTAGGGAATTGCTCCTGCGAACAGAAGGACGTGTGTCAGAGTCCCAAAACTGCTAGTGACACCACTTAGGTCCCCTTGAGCAAGTTCCAGACTGAGAGTGATGATTTTAAAGGCAAATGATTCAGGGTATTATAGACGCCACAGGTTGATTTCAGACCAGTGTTTTGCACTGCGAGCTGGAAGAGAATGTGGCCCCGGGGCAGGACTGAGCTGGGGGTCTCTTCAGAGTCCGTGTCTCTTTAATAACCAGCGTCATCTGAGGCCTGACCTCCGGCCTACGTTTCCCAGGCTGCACCGCGCCGCTTTCGTACGCGCGGACGCGATGGCGGGTCTTTCCACGCGACTCGTGTGGGGAGTAAAGTCACTTTAGAGGGGAATTTAGTCTTTATATACTGACCAGCAGGAACAGGGGGGCGTGGGTGGTCGCGGGGTCGTGTTGTTCTGTTTTTGGCTCGCGGTGTTTGTGGGGAGACTGTAGTTTTTCATTTAACGGAGCAGTTAAAGACTGAGATCTGCAACTCTGTGTAATTGAAACTCCAAGGAGCTGTTCCCTTTGATCTTTCTGCTGTAACGGACCGGGACATGCTGAGTCTGAGCTGCACGTGGATGCACTGTCCGGTCTGAAAGGTTCTGACCTGTGTGTGTGTGTGTGTGTGTGTGTGTGTGTGTGTGTGTGTGTGTGTGTGTGTGTGTGTGAGAGAGAGAGAGTGAGTGAGTGAAAGAGGGTCTGTGTGAAAGACCACCATGGCCAAATGTGAAGCTCTCGTGCTGCTCTTGGTGCTCTCGTGCTACTGCTGTTCCTACTCCAGAGCTGCAAAGCTGAACATCCCCAAAGTGCTGCTACCTCTTGCAAGAAGCACGAAAATCAACTTCACACTGGAGGCCACTGAAGGGTGCTACAGATGGTGAGTGGGAGATAGGAGACCCCCCAGAAAAAAACAAGCAAAAAAACACCTTCTACTACTTCTAGTTCTTATAGTTAATTCACTTTAAATCACTTTTTTGAATTTTAGTATACTTCCCATTCATTTATAACGTGTTTCATATACTTCTAGCTTCTAACACATTTTAAAGCTTAATTGCATCCGGTTCTGTCGGCTCCACCCCTGGGCTGGTTTGCTGTTCTTTTAGGTTAACTTTTTATTTTAGATTTTAAAAAATCCCACTAAAGTATAAGAATAGAGCCTTACAAGCTTCAGTTCCTGTGCTGATCGATGCAGGATGCTCTTTTGAGGAACTTTCAGAAGCTTTCAAAAGCTTTTCTTGCTGTTTCATTGTTTATTGCTACTTCTTATTTTAGTTCTTATTCAGTTTTTTGTAATTCAGTAGAAGTAAGACGTCCTCTGTACATTCACTGAAGGAAGTTCCTTCGTAATGAATAGGCACTTGTTGCACTAAATGAACTTACAGTAAGCACTGAATCAGGCTAAAGTGTCTCTGTCCGGCTTCTGAAGGTGATGCCTCATTTCCTGTGGTGCTTTGAAATGTTGGTGCAGGCTGCAGGTTCTGATGGTTGCTGTCACATGCACAGAAAAACAGACCACACAGTACAATAACATGTACTTTGCATATGGAGTAATAGCCGTAGACAGTATAATTCAAAATGTAATATATTTATGTATTATAAGTAAATAGATAAATAAATGTAATGAATATAATTCTGACATTTGATTCATTGACAAAAAAGGAACGAGTGGTGACTACTCTGTGTGTGGGCATTATGCATATACATCATGTACATGTAATACATAAATTGATAGATCAATCTAGCTATCTATACACCCTTTATTAGGCCCACAAGTGGGAAATTTGCGTTGTTATGGCAGTTGACAGAACAATGTTGCGTGTGTGTGTATATGTATACGTATGATTTCTGTCCTGTCAGCCTATAGAATTAAGTGATAATTCAGGCAGAGAGCTCATCTTACTGTTCTTGGGACAAGGCTTATGTGTGTCCCTCCTAGAAAAATGAATTATATAGAGCTCTTATTAGCCAGTGTTATACTTAACCTGCTGTTGGTTTATAGGTCCTCAAACAGACCAGAGGTTGCCAGTATCGAGGCTCTGGAAATGGATGAAAACCAGTGCTCTCAGAAAGCCGTGCTTCAGGCCCGCTCCACTCAGCCCTCCAGACTGACCAGCATTATCCTGGCCGAGGACATCGGTGAGTAAAGCACTAATAAAAGAATAAAAGTGTTTTACAAAGTAAATGGAGAAGTGGTTGAAAACGTGGTGTGCGAAAGCTTTTGACTGGTAGTGTAAAAGAGCACATCTGGCCTAACTCTCTCTAGGTGGGACTGGTAGCCTTCCCCTCCCCCATTGCTCAGCACAATACTAGCAGTCGGTGTTTTTCTCCAGGCATGTTGGGCGGTCCAATAATGTTGCATTAGCAGCAGATTGGAAGGTGCGGTGTTGGCCTTCACCTCCAAGTGTATAAGCCATAATTCCAACTTTGTGGACACAGTTTGTGAAATAACTTTTTCTATTGACTGTGTCCCAGTGCACAAAGCAAGCTCCATAAAGAAGTGGCTGGATGTGTTCAGTGTGGAAGAACTTGACTGGCCACACAGAGCCCTGACCTCAACCTCATCCAGGCCTTCCAACATCAGTGACTGACCACCTAAATGCTCTACAGAATGAGTGGACACACATTCCCACAGAAACTCCAAAATCTTTTGTAAAGCCTTCCAAGAAGCTGTTATAGCTGCAGAAGGGGATCAGCTCTATATTAAAGTCTATGAATTTGAATGCGGTGCCGTTTAAGTCCCTGTTGGTGTAATGGTCCCAGTACCTTTGTCCATACAGTGTATATTCTTGTATAAAATATAGTGTATAAAATGAGCTAATTTCTGCTGGCTGTTTCTGCAGTGACGGGCCAGGTGCTGCGCTGTGATGCCATAGTGGACATTATCAGTGAGATCCAGGTTGTTTCCACCACACGGGAACTCCACCTGGAGGATTCTCCTCTGGAACTGAAGATCCATGCCCTGGACTCGGAAGGTGAGTACAGCGGCTCAGCACAGCCAGGGTTAACAGACTAGTCCAATTCATTATTAAGACTATTGTTCACTACAAAAATAGACATTCCATAGTGTTGTTCCATAGTGAATGTTATTCACACCAATTATTTGGCCAAAGAGTGTTTATGTATTTATTTGTTTATTTATTGACACGGCAGAGATATGCATTATTAAAAGAAAAACAACGGCAAAAAAAGCGAAGCCTTCAGGGTAATGAGTTTAGGAGTGTTTGCATTGCTTTTGTGTCCTGGTGTGTTCGTGGCTTTAGCTGTAATTCTCTGCAGCAGCAGGTTCAGGGCAGAGTTTTGTGTGTCGTTGTTTGCACTAATCCTCGTTGCTTTCAGTTTTTCTTTTAAGGCTGCTGATGAGTTTACCTATTCCATAATAAAGACTCTTGCCTAACTAGTCTGTCTCGTGTGTCAACTCATACCTGAGCCAAGTGCACTTGGCACTCGATGCACATACATCTGTATGTTTATCAGTTTGTTGTTTATACGACCCAGTGGCCTCTGTACAGCGCTGCCACGGGCCTGTCTGTCACAGCTAATTCAGTTACAGGGCTGAACAGCTGTCGGCTTAATTGGCGGATGTGTGCGCACAGAAAACATTGTATTCAAAAATGCTGTTCTTGCATCTCTTTCCATTATGCAAACTCTTTAATTTGCGTGTTCAGTCCTGCATGTAGAAAACAAAGCAGCGCCAAGTACAAGGGGTGTCACATCTCTGAATGAATGGGAAATTTCCGCTCTACCATAATTTTGTAAATATTTTTTTAAAAGACAGTAATAATATACCAATAGACAGTAACAATACACCGAAGTCTGTGTATATATTTATATGTACAGGGGGTCCTCAGGTTAAGACAGCCTCAGCATACAAGTTCATTACCATAAAAACTTTTTAAAAAAATTGAGCCGTGAGTGTTTTAGTTTTATTGATTTAGCGCCATACTTACGGACTATGCGGGCAAACTTGTTTGGTCGCGCATGGCGGAAGAATACGCAGTAATGCAGCGTATGAAAGGGAGTTTTCCTTTTTCTGTGGCTTAGTTGTGTTTTTATGGTTTTCAACTGTGTTAGCTTAAGTCATTTACCTATGCTTGGGTGTGTTTTGACTTACACCAAAATTCACTGTAGCAGGAAGGGATCTGTGTCGTTACTCTGTATATACACATACATGTATATCTGTTTATTTTCATGCCTTCATATTTTACTGTAACTATAATATTTCAGAATCAGTGCAGTTGATTTGTCATCTTTTCGTCTACAATTTGCTGTATTTTTGCACCACTGGAACATAACTGGTTAATACTGATGTTCAGTTAAAACCTTCATTGTGTTTGTGCAGGAAACACGTTCAGTACATTGGCTGGACTCGTGTTTGACTGGAGCCTGGTGAAGGGGACAGAGGTGGCCTCCTACCCTGACTCCTACAACTCGCTACGGTAAAGACAGACCACCTTCTTTTTACTCTACATGATTGTCCAATGCTTTACTCATCTGCCCTTGTTTTTAGGTTTGCATTCGATTTGTCTGCAGAAACAAGTACGTTTGGGCCGCTGTACAATAAAGAAAAGAAAAGGCCACGTGTAGAAAACAAAGCAGCTCCAGTATGGAAAAGAGGTGTTATGTCTCTAAATGAATATAATTTTTGGACTAAAGGAGTGAAGAATTCACTAAATTGTTGTTACAGTTACTAACGCCCCAGGAGAGCACCTGGGGTTCTATTGGGGCTTGTTGGGACCAGTCTTGATCAGAAACAATGACACTGGAATCTTCAGTACTGTACCAGTAAAAAAAAGCAGGTCCAGTTTTCCTTTAATGGAAATGATACAGCAGAATCAGTCTTTCATCATGAAAGGTGATCCATTGAGGAATCTTTTCTGGTCATGGGTGTTTTAACGCTTGAGCTTTTTCCAGACCTAACACCCCCCAGAGTCCAAAAAAGTCCAGAAAATTGATTCCTGCTTTTTCTGAAAACTGTAGTCTGGGCTTCACCTCAAGCAAACCCTGAGAAAGCTTTTCGCTTCCAGCGTTACACATACAGTAACAGAATTTTTTAAGGGCATAGAAGACTAAGAGCAGCCTGCAGTGAAAGTATTGCACATTTTTCGTCATACAGCCATAAATCTGCCCAAGTCAGTACAGCACCTTGTCTGCAGGTCCTGTATGAGGATTACAAATCCGATAACTGCTGGTCTAGGTCTGGAGTATGAGCCTAGAGTAAAGAAGTCCAATGCTGTCCATTTAGGGTCAAACAGTGAAAAAGATGAACCTGTTTACTATTTTACACAAAACTGACACAGAGGAAATTCTCCATTGTGAAAACAAACCTGTGGTAATGAGCCCCCCCTTACAAATGAGCCTGCAGTCATTCATGGTTGTGGAGTGAATATTTATGAAAAGTGTGAAAACACCATACAAATCTGCAAGGAGGATGAACAGTGTGATCTGTCCACTATTGTAGATGGTGTATGGTTATAAGATTATAAATGATGTGCAGTTAAAAGTTCTCCATTTATTGTTCACCTTAATTATGCACATATACAGTTATACTCGAAATTATTCGATACCCATTGCAAATTAGGTCTGCAGCAGGTCATGTCGACTAAAGGGTGGTCTAATAAAGGGGGCATTTGGCTGACGCTCTTATTCAGAGCAGCTTACAATCATTAGTTACAGAGACAGTCCTCCTGGAGCAGCTCAGGGTTTAAGTGTCTTACTCGTGGACACAGTGATAGAAAGGGGGGGGATTGCAATCTGCAACTTTGTGGTCATCGGGTTCACAGGCAAGTGTTTAACCCACTAGGCTACTACCACCCTATATAAGTTCTAAAGATGCTTGTCAGGAAGGGGTTGAATCATTTTCAGACTGCAGTAGTCATAAAAAGTGGTATTTTCTATTGAATGGTGAGAAACCACTCATAGTTGTGTTGAGCTCTTGATTTTGTGCGTTAGATTTTTTTTTCTCAAAGTTTATATATTAGAAACCTCATCTCTAAGGGGGGGGGGTGATTAATTTTGAACATTAAATGTAACGCTGTTTTCCAGAGTCCTCAAATTCTCAGAGTCAACCTACACTCCGCCAAGTTACATCTCCGAGATGGAGAGAGTGGGAAAGCAAGGAGACATCATCCTGGTGTCAGGAATCAAAACTGGCCACGCAAAGTTGAAAGCCAAAATCCAGGAGACTCTTTACACGGTGCGTGTCTTCCTCTCCTCTGCTGTCCGTCCTTTTCATGCTTGGAATTTTTTTATGGTTTAAGCAAGTGTATGTCCCCACCCCCTCCCCCCAAAAAAGCTCAGCTCTGGCTTCTTCTGTCTTCTCCCAATAGACAGTTACTATAAATAGCCAGTCCTGCTTGATGTTGGCTTTGTTCTTGTATCACAGAAGCTGGAGGGAAGAGTTAGACTAGCTGCTCTGTCCCTGCACCCTATCCCAACCCACCCCTGGCCCTGTCTTACACTTCTCATATAGAGGAAAAAAAACACACACACCGCTCATTGGTCTTTGGTTTAAATTACTGTTAAATACAGCAACAGTACAGCATTCCACTCTAATACACTACCAGTCACACATCTTTGTCACATTTATTTAATAAACTGCGGATTTTTATTAGGAAGTTGTTAAGTGAACAATTACAAATGTAAATGTGTCAAATAAAACAAGTTTCCTTCATAAGATGAAAGAATCTGTAACAGTGCATGTCTGACCTCCTGTTTACTGGTTGTGTGGTGATGCAGAGTCCAATTCTAAACTGGCCTTTAACTTTAAATGCACTCGTTCATTGTTTCATCCCTTAATAGCTCGTTATCTAAGACTTGCCTGGTGGCTTTTTGTAGGTCAGTAGTGATGATTGAACAATATTTTCTGACTAATAAAGACTCAAATGGTGAACATACTGTAAATGTATTTGTTAGCAAAAAAAATATTGAGTGTATTTTTAGGAAATATTAAATAAGTAACATGCCGGTCATGAAATGCGTGTGTTTATCTGTTTATGTAAAGAGTGTGGGAGCTGCTGAGGTGAGACTACTGATTTTAGAGAACATCCTCCTGAGCCCCGCCTATGACATTTACCTTCTCGTCGGCACCTCCATCAAATACAAGGTCCAGAAGATCCGCCAGGGGAAGATCACAGGTACACTCTACTGTTTGGACCCACAGATGTTGGTTCCAATGCATGCTTCCATTCAAAGCAATGGGTTTAATTGATTTTTTCAGAATTCTTCCTTTTACTATGTGGTCAGTCCATGCATCTTTGTTGTCTTGCATTAATGCGGCAAGGCTGGTGTACGCCGTATCCAGTAGTTTAGTGCTTAGTGGAAATGTCCTATACATTTCCCAGACTTTAGTGATCTCACATAGACTTGCCTGTGTCGTTTTTCAGACTGATGTACACTATATGGACAAAAGTATTGCGACCTGTTTTTCAGGGTTGCAGGAAAGTGTTATGCTGATAAAGTCTGGTCTTTTTCAGAGCTGGCCATGCCCTGTGATCAGTATGAGCTCCAGCTGAAGAACAGTGTCGTAGCTGCTGGAGGAAACTCTGGTTCTCCCATCGCGGAGCTCGACCAGAGCACCTCCACTGTTTTTGCCCTTCAGCACGGTCACACCAACATCGTCCTGGACCACAAGAGTATCCTTCAGTCAAGAAATGAATGGGTTTTTAAATTAGTGGTTTTAAAATAAGTTGAATGGCCCGTATACACATACCTGACTGCATACCAAAGACAGGAACTCCAGTCATGTTGGTTGAATCGTAACTCAGACTCGAGATTAGAGTCGCTCACGCACTTGCAGGCTCGCAGACTCAACTCACTCTTGTGCCAACTATCTCAAGGCTGAGGAACTTATTAAACAGATATTGTCATTGATTAAGTGCAAAAAAAGTTGTTTTGCACTTAACACAGTCATATAATTATGAGCATAAAATATAACTACAGTCTACAGATAACAAATTGTTTTTTTTGACATTGTGTATTTTAACCTAATTTCTATTTTTTTATGAAAAGTATGACTTATTAATGAAAGCTATGACAGGTATACTTGATGGTTGTGTGCTTTTTGTGACGTTTACATTTCTTAAAGGTCAGCTCAGAGCTAGACTTCAGTCTTTTGCTGTTCACCTGCTGTTCAGTCTGAACGGTTTGGCAGTTCTTTAATGGATTTCTCCTCATTAAAACCAGTTTGAGAAGAATTCGGGCAGAAGAGAAGATGTGATTTGCAGGATTTGGGGCTGATGCAACATTCAGATATTTGAATATTTAATGTAGTTAATCAAAAGAGTGAAGAGGTTGAGATAAGAGGGATTTTTGATGAGCGGACAGGGGGGTGCAGCCTGAGAGTAGAAGGAATACCAACTTCTTTAGAGGTTCATTTTTCAGAGCAGATCAGAATGAATGGCAGAACGACACCCTTGTTTAATGAAACATAATGAACTTTCCTTAATTAACACTCAGGTCTTGGTATGCATGGAGCGTCTCGGCTGCCAAACAGCACAATATATGTGGTGGAACCTGGATACTTAGGTTTGTGTTTTTCTTTTCTCCTTTGTTTTATTAGAATGATTTAAGTGGGGGTGGTCTGAAAAAGTCACACTATAGAAAAATAGAAGAAGAAATAGATTTTTTTTTTTGCAGTTTGTGCAGAGTTTGCGTTTGCAGTATGTGCAGAGTTATATTGCAATACTTTCCATATCGCATATTAAATTGTATTGTGACTCATATATTGTGATTTACTGAGTGAGATTGTGTATCACGAACCAAGTCGTACCAGTTCCTGACTGGTCAGTACTGAAGGCTGGAGAATCTCTTGGACAAAGGGTGCTGCTATCAGTGTTTGTGCAGCATTCTAACACAGCTGCGTTTTCAAATTGTTGATGCTGGATTGGATCAGTGGAGGGACGGAGCGGCACTCTGCACATTAACACACATTTGTTGATCAGAACATTTATAGCGATGCTCTCCCCTCATTATAGCCACAGGGCAAAGTTTAGATCCTGAATTCTCCATGAAATCAGAATAAAACACCACCTGAATCTTTTTCATATCTTATTGTATCTTTAATTTCTGCACCAAATTATGGAGAGTAAAATAAATATCATTACTGAAAAGCAATATCAGTATCTATCAGTACAACCGTACAATGTTACATTATATATCTGTTTTGAAATTTTTTTGTAATTATTAATCTGTAATACACTATATGTATCTGGTTACAAAGTGTTTTTCTGTGTTCATTAGTATTTAAGATTCATCCTGGAGACCGCTGGATTCTGGAGACCAGAAGAGTCTATGAGATCTTCATTGAAGTGTTTGACAAGTCAAGTAACAAGATTTACCTCTCAGATGTAAGTTGACAGTGGAATCATTAAGACACTGTTTTGAATCAATAACTCGGACAGGACTAATTCATTCCTGTCTTTTGCTTATTACTCTTTTAACCTTTTTAATTGCATTTAGATTCAAAACAAAGCTGAAATGAAATATTCTAAGGCTTTATAATGAAGTCAGTGTTGCAAACCTATGAGACTCAACCATGCTGTGCTTTTCTCCCAGAACATAAGGATAGAAACCACTTTCCCCAAAGAGTTCTTCCAGGTCTTGGAGTCGTCCCTGAACGGCTCTTATCACCGCGTGAGAGCTCTGAAACAGGGCCAGACTGTCATTGATGCCTCCCTGAAGTCCATTGTTGGACGAGTATGTTTGTTTCTGAGCAAATATTCACTCTTTTGGAGCATTTCTGTGTTTTGGGTGGTCCCTGCTGAGATTTTTCTTGCGTTCTGATCTGGTTTCTCAGGGTGGAGCCATCCATCTGCTTCCTGTTCCAGTGCAGAATGAGCAGGATGTTGAAATATACAACCCAATAGTCCTCACCCCCTCTATCCTCACGTTTCCGTGGCAACCCAAAGAAGGAGCATACCAGTACACAATCAAGGTAAAGCGTCTTAAAATATTGACACTCACTAAGTCCATGGAATCAGTATTTTTCAGTTTAGTGAGACAGAATGATTATAATTTAGATTAATACAGCAACCTAAAGCAGTCTACCAATACATCACATAGGCAGCACTTAAAATCATTGTCTATTACAAAGCCATTTGTGGTTAATGATTTCTGAAAATGGGTGGAGAGAACCGTTCTCACCCGAAAACGGGTGGGAAAAGCACGTGTGATGGCTTTCACAGACTAATTAGTTTGAACTAAACCACAGCAAACAGTCACAGATGTATTTTTTATACCTGAACTGAGCTTTAGTGTCTTGAAGTCTGTTTGAGTTTGCTGTGTGTTTAGCTCTGCAAGACTGACTTGTTGCTCCATGTTTTGCCCCCATAGACATGACATCACAGACTTTCTCTCCACTACACACGTTTAAAGCTGAGAAGAGCTGTAATGTTGGTGCATCATTTTTAAATAATTCTTCTGCCTAATTTGTCAAGTTATTTCCTTAAAGCCCACGGGAACTTTAGTGTGAGTAATTTCACTCTTGTGGCCAGACAGTACACAAATGAAGTTAGCCCAATGAATAATTACACAACGTGCCATAAATGAGTAATGAGTTCTCCCCTCTCAGTGCCAGTTTGAGTCATTTACACATGCAGCCTTTAAACTGTATTTTACCTTCAGCAGAATGTGATGTTCTCCGCACAAGCGCCTCCTTCATTTATGAATCAAAACAGGTTCCCACAACATTTTTCTATTGTTAAAACAGAAATTCCAGCTGTAAAAAATGACTTTTTGCTTTGCTGGCCATGCGTCACTGCTTAAGCAGCCATGCACTGTGAGGCAACTTTATTTTTTTAATATATATAATACAAAAATACACTCCTGTGGAGTTTTCCCAAATGATGAAATAGTCTTCACAAATATTCTTAATAAAAATGCAGAGACGTCGATATATTTCCCAGACATAGTCATGTTTTTGCTGGCTGTCTCTTTAACACCTGTCTGAGCACCGTCTTGTCAATCAAGCTTGCTCATTACAATATTAAACCACGCCCTGACTGTTCTGAGATTGTCTAATTAGTGAATCTTGCTGGTTTTTGGTGCAGTGATTTTGTTTTTGTTTTTTGTTAAATATTTATTTCATTAAAATGCTGGAGTTTAATATAATACAAATATGTGTAATATTTCACAATAATGGACTTAACCATTGGACTCAAATAAGGCTGTATAGCTCCTCGCCATTCTTTACATGATCTTTTTAAGTTATCATTTTGTTCCAAATCAGATTTGTGCAATATTACTTAAGTATCTCATCTGTAAACTGACTGAACATTACTAAATGTTCATCTCATCTCCTCATCACCTGCGGCTATTTTATTGCATTTATTTTAATTTTTTGTTGCAAACACTTTCTTAAGCCATTTTGCACCGCTGATCTGCTGGTACAGAACTCTAAATCTTACACACAGAAATGTCAATGTTGCAGTTCTTTTGTTACAGTAATGTTCTATTTGGAACATTAAAAAAAAAATACTTCTTTCTATTGTCTCAGTATTTTCTTGTGGCACTGAGCATGCTAATGACACAATAATTTCTCTTGGGATTAATAAAGTTCTTTCTTAAAGTCTTTCTTATTTATTTGTGAATATCTCCTCTGTGTCGTAGGCAAGCGGAGGCAGTGGAAACTTCAGCTGGTCTTCCTCCAACCCCGCCGTCGCCACAATCACAGTGAAAGGAGTGATGACCACCGTGCGGGATATTGGTGTTAGCACCATCTACGCACACGACCTGCGTAACCCCCTCCATTACGGAGAGATGAAGGTGAGATCGAGTGTAAACTGGATTAGATGTGTTTTATTTGGTTTAAAACAAATATTTTGATAGTTATTCATGGGAATCAACAAATAATCAATTCATTGCTCCTGTGTTTGTATGATTCAGCTTATCCTACTTGAATCACCTGCATGTGGTTTTTTGCATATCATGCATTTTCCTCTGCTGGCCAGGTGTACGTAATCGAGCCAGTCGGGATGGAGTTTAATCCGTGTGTGGTGGAGGCCCGGGTGGGTCTGGGCTTGGAGCTTCCACTGCGCATCTTCGGCCAACTGCACTGGGAGGCTGGAGAGAGAGTCACCCTCAGCGACTGCTCCCACTTTGACCTGCAGGTTGAGATGGAGAACCTCGGCATCTTTCAGCTGCTGGAGGGTGAGTCACCAATTGAAATGACTTCCTTTTATTGGTGTCAACGTTGTTGTTTTAGTGCCGCATCTCTGCCAAAGCCATTTCAACTCTGACACTCCCCCATTGCACTTGTGAAGTTTATTTATACAACCCATTATCAAACACATTTGTCATTCGATGTGCTTTACAGGAATAGAAGAAACATGTTACATATAGAAATAGTACAGTAATATTACATTTACGGCATTTGGTAGATGCCCTTATCCAGAGTATCATTGTAGCATTGTATCATTAGTTACAGGGACAGTCCCCCTGGAGCAGCTGAGTGTCTGGCTGAAGTGTCTGGCTGAAGGACACAATGGTAGAAAGTGGGGGTTTGTGATCATGAGATTTACGGGCAAGTGTTTTACCCACTAGGCCACTACCACCCCACTACTACCAAATAGTAGGAAGTAAACAAAAGAATAAAAGAAATACAAGAATACAAGAATAAGCAGAGTTACGGCACAGATCTGTTCCTACAACAGTCATGTAATTTTGGTGTTAGTCGAAACACACCCTTCCACCGTGTGCCACCAATCGTTCACCCACGTAGTTCGTAAGTACAAGGCTAACGTTGTAAGTCAAGTGGGGGTGGCAGTGAGCGTCGTAAACTCA
>JBBPCY010000136.1:30754299-30772823 GCA_037974405.1 Brachyalestes nurse | reverse complement strand
TACCCCACATATTTCTAAAGTTAAACCTCTACTGAAAAACACTGTCTTGTAGAAAGTAAAGAAAAAAAAAGTAAAATTTCACTACGCGAAAACTAGAATTAGCTTATAAACATCAAATAATTACATAAATAAGTAGCCCTGGGTCTTCTGGAAAAAAAAAACAGCATAAGGTATGAATGCCTAGCTTATGGAATTAAAATATTATAGCCCAATAAATAAAGGGATGCAAAAACTCTCAAAAATGGCCCAGAATTGAATTGAAAGACATGCAGACATTCTTAGAAACAATGGTGAGATGCCCACTTGAGAGCAGGGATGTTAGATTCATAAACACTAAACCAAGAGGCAAATAAGCTATCCTTCACCCCAAAAAAGTTAAAGGATTGTCAATTCAGAAGGACCTTAACATTAAAATAATATAATCAAAACACCTTATATGTCCCCTATAAATTGCATTCTGGGTGTTTAATAGTTGTTTGTGGGCATAGACTGAAATAAGTATTTAAGTTTAACCTTGACAAAGTTGTCTGGGAAAAGGCCTCTTCGTCCATTAAGGTCACCTTCCATCCATCCCTCTTCCTCGATTCGTCGCACATTCTTGATTATATCTCCTTGTCTGAGCGTCAACTCATCTTCATGGACGGCTTTATACTCATACTCCACCACCACTTCTACTATAGGGGGAGAGGGAGAGGAAAAGGGTTAATTCAAAACCAAATCAATCATTTTATTCATAATTAGAAAAAGAAAAAATAAACTGACTACAGACAGGTTCAGATGGTAAAGCTAAGTGTGACCGTCAATTGCGTGAAACATGAACAATACTCAAGCGGCAACTTTTCAGGAACAGGGAAAACGATTACTACTGCGTTAACAG
Source organism: Brachyalestes nurse (assembly GCA_037974405.1). Classification (NCBI taxonomy): domain Eukaryota; kingdom Metazoa; phylum Chordata; class Actinopteri; order Characiformes; family Alestidae; genus Brachyalestes; species Brachyalestes nurse. The sequence continues at coordinate 30,771,946 of JBBPCY010000136.1, read as the reverse complement.
TGGTTCTTCTGGCGTAGGAATCATCTTGTTTTCTTCACTGAAAAGAAATGGTTTTCCACATGATTTTTCACATGATCTACCCCAACGTCAAGAATATGTATCTTGTGTTTGCTGTATAATTCTCATTTTATTGTCTTGGATTTATGATTGTAAATTTAGGGCTGACACTGCAATGAACAGTAACCCACGACGAATCCAGGGATAGATCAAACTACCCTGGAGTTTAACGTGAGGCGGCTAACCAAGGAATTCAGCCACGTGAGCCAGGCCCCAGATATATTCCACTAATTGAAGTTTCTGAAGCTTGCGTTTTCTGTGTCTACACGTCTGGCTCGCAAACAAAATACACTTGTATCATTCCCATTTCTTTTGGTGTTAGTTATTCACGATTTGGGACTGACTACAGTGAACTGAGCAAAATTCTAATAGAAAATGAACGTATCCTTGTAATAAGTCAACTGTATCAATTGTACATCAACTTAAAGCATTGAACCATTGAGAAAAAAGAACATTATAGTTCCGCATTTAAAAGGAATCTACAAACGCATGCTTGAAAGACCGCTGGTTCTACGAGTTCATAAGTAATCCAACCTGCACTTCTCAGATACATAATTTGGGTAGGGAGGACATCTTTTCAAAGACTGTGCACTCCCAAACTCCCAAGCACCTGAGCAAGAACACACAAAGTCAAGTGGCTACATTCTGAAACTAGATCACCTTATTAAATACCACTCGATATTTGTAAAATAAGCAACAAATCCCACACTTTAAAATGACTCAGAAAAAACAAACAACATATTTGATTTTACTTTTAAAAACTGACCTTTCCTGGGATGTCCTTGACATACCTGTTCTACCTGTTCGACCTAAAAATCATATTCTGCACCATCACACACACACACACACACACACACACACACACACACATACACATACACACACACACCCTAAATAACTATAAGTTATTGAGTTTTGTAATTACCTTTATACCGGTATGAGACTGCAATGTAATAAACACTGACATTAACATACAGTACAGTGAGGGTTACAATGCAGGAAAGCTACACTAAAAACAGCTGGGAAAGATGTATATATTGGACAAAGAGAGAAAAATGAATTTGTGCCAAAGATGGTAGCCTCACCAGTCATTTGGAAGTGGTTTGAGGGTGAATCTCACAAGGGACAAAGACATGCTCAGACCACGATGGAATGAAAATTTTCTCAAGGCTCTGAGAATGTCATCAGTTACCTACTAAAATGGATTTACTGTTTTCAAATAAGTATGTCAATGGACTGTAACGTCATTTATACGAAAACAATGTATTATACAATTTTGTGCTCATACCACTCATTACTGTACACTAGGTATGGGCAATACAGGCAATAACATTATAACTAGACTGCATTTCCACAAGAAAATGCGAACTGTGATTGTGTGGTTGGAGACGGTGTTTGGAGACACTGGGTTTATGGTCAAAAAAAGTTTTTTTAAAAAATATGTGTCATTTCTTTTTCTTTCTAAGTGGCTTTGAACGCTGCTCAGTCTTAAGCCCAACACCCTAACCACTCAACCACGAGGGGGAAGGGGAGGTAACAGAACAGAAAGCCCTAACTATGGCTAACAGATCATTCTCATATTAATAACCAAAATGACTGTTACAATTTTTTTTTTTCATTCATCGAATAACAGGCACTGAGGGCTAGAAAAAATGGCGCACATTTGATTCATTCTGGCCACAGGGTGTGTTTAGCAGCTGATTTCTCCTCTGTAGCGTTTTCTCTGTCGCTCTGACAGCATGAGGTAATGCCACAATGGCCAAAAAGGTTTATATACATATATTTAATACTCAGCTCCTGATCAACCGATCACAAAACAGCATATAGGCACACTATATTAACAGATGTTTTGCCGCTTAACAGAGTTTTCAAATTCTGCACAAGCTCGAACAAGAAGTGGCGATTTTTCTGACTATAAAAATAATAATACAAATAGAACTGTTGCAAGCACACTACTTAAAATAAAACAGAAAAATACTGCAATTACAATAATCACTTAAGACTAATCTACACACCCTGCGTGCGCACACATGTGCATGCAGAGAGAGACAGAGAGAGAGAGAGACAGAGCAAGAGAAAGACAGAGAGCGAGAGAGAGACTTCTGTGTTTCACAATAGGAAAACAGCTTCTAGGTGCACTGCCACAATCTGGTCAAAGTTAACAGATTACTATGAAAATATTTGTTTTCTGGACATGCAAATTCTTTTCTATTTTAATGACTATTTTAAAATCATGATGCTTCCCTACTAAACACACAAACAAGCACAGACATCATTTCTACCAAGTCATACATTCAGATTCAAATCAGATTTTACTCAAAAACAATAGCAGAATACCAGAAACACATTTTTTCCTGCTGTCTGGTCATATTCAGTCATGCTGCAATAATGCACACGAAAACAAGTCATCATTCTGGGTCAGATTGGGTCCTCAGCAACAGAGGCATGAACCACAGCGCCTTAGGAGAGAGCTAAATTTGGCAGCAGCAGACGTGTACTAAAGAAGAATCTGATTGGTAGCACATGCCAGAGCAATTCTGATGGACCTTGCTTACACAGTGGTGCCAATGATAACGCAAGACAGAAGTAGTTTCAGCTATGTATAGGTGTGTATACAAAATTTTAAACCAGCAGATAAGACATTGGCACCACTATGTAGGCAAGGTCTGTAACATGTATATATTTTTAACTAGAGTCTTTTTAACTAGATTTATTACAGTTTCACGACCAAATCAAACACGAAAATATCCTCGATTATGTTTATACTATTGATTTAAAAAGTCCACACAGTAATTCATACATAAATGTAGTTAATACACCATAGATGGATCACTGATCTGACATATAAGGGCATCACAGGGTCCTAAAATATATAATCATATGAACATTTAGTTCATTTTGTTAAAATGTTACTTTATTAAGTATACGCTCCACATCTACAACCAGAGTATGGGAATGTGCATTAAGAAAGTTGTCTTGTTGGTACAGCAGTGGGTCATAGTGTGTGAGTGTATATACAATATATTTTCAGTCTGGGCAGAGACTCGAACGTCCAACCATGGAAGTGTGGCATGGCGCCCCGTAATCCACTAGTCCATCCACTGCACAGATGAATGAGTTAGAAAAAATGCAAACACTAGTGACTCATACTGCGTTTTTGTGTGAAAACTAAAATCACGTTGTATTTGACTGTGATTTCTATATAAAGGAAATAAAGGGTTTTTACTTGTCAGGTTTATCTGTGGAAAATACAGCCAGTGAGTAATAAGAAGTCTATTTCATTCAGGGCCATCAAGCAGAGCAAAACAAATCCCAGCCAAGGCCATGAGAAAGCTCTCACTGCTCTCTGGGAGGTCTCGCTCGATCAATGCGTGTCAGTCCCTCTTACGCTCTAGCTCTCAACCTACTGTGTCGTTGCATGTCCCTGTTCTGTTAGCTCTGGTTAAGATATGTGTACACTGCTACTACTGCTGCTGCTGTCTGACTTCAACACTCATCACCTCACCGCCTCAGCCTTTACACACTAGAGCCACTGAACTCTACAAGCTGGATTAAATATCTGTAGCAATGATGTGCCAGTTAACTGATTTCAGTTCTTTGTTTTGCTCCTGGTAATGAATAACCTTGCACAGTTACACTGCAGCTTTTTTACATTCAACGTATTTCCACAGTCAAGAAGTTCCTTACAGCTTGATAAACTGAATCAGTGTTATATTAGGAATGTAACAGACTGTGAAAACAAGTAAATGAAATATTTTAGAAAAGCATAATTGGGTACTACAGGTCAGTAATTATGTTTGACGAGTCAACACAACTAATTTGTCCACAAATATGGACAACCAAGTCATATTATTATGCTGTCCACTGGACAGGAAACGTTGGCATCTATATTCTGCACTTCTATGTAATTAATACTTGGTATATTACTGGAAAAATAGCTGACAAATTATGGCATGGCATCAAATCGGCTAATTGGCTAACTGCAACATTAAGAGCCATTTGGGTGAAGAGTCATGTCAAATAACACATGAAGCTTAAAACATGCAATAACTGAACTTTTTTTTACTGAATCTGATTTTCAAGAGTGCAATTATTAAACCCCAAGAGCTCTGGTTTTAAATACTCATAACTAACGGATTAGAGGAACTTTATCTCAATAACAAAAAGCCAAACAGAAGCAACTAAATTGCTACCAGACAGCTACAAATTTGACAGCACAAAATGACAGCACACTTGGCAATTGTTTATACATCAATGTTTTACCGGTTATTGAAAAAGGAATTGAATCCTATTTCTTTTAGAAATGTCACAGTAACAGCTAATGTTTATTATGTTACATCTTCATGCATGCAGTTTATAAACATAAATATAAAATGGCACTCCTTTACAACCCCAGAGATTTCAACCTCAGCACTAACCTGATCGAAACACACCAGTCACAGTTAGGAAACACAAATAACAATCAGCTAGCTAGGTCCCTCACTTTTGCAAGTTATAAAATAGCAATAGCTCTTTTAATAAGTTAGTGCCAACATTCTCTCACCAAAGTCAGAAGCCTGAAGCAATTACGACTTTCAGTCGACGAAGTCCAGTTTGTCGCAGATAAGATTGTTTGTTTTTTGTCTTCTCACATTGATTTTCCATATTTTAACATCTGCACGTAAAAAAAAGAATAATAGTGCTTAGGGTTGCAGGTGAAGGAGCTTGGGTTGCAGGTATACAGGGCTATTTTTTGCAAGATTGTTTAGTTTGAGTGAGTTTGTTTTATACAACTAAAGTGGGTCTTTGTCAGGTGATATCAAGTAAGCTGTCAGATTGGCTTTTGTGGGTGTTGGTGGCACAGTCTTCTTCAAAAAACTTGCTAATGACTTCATCTAAAGAACAACTTCAGGTTCGTCTTACTGCCTCCATAGCTGCATCTTGACAGCTGTGTCAGGGAGATCTGTGGTTTTCTCAGATAATTTAGTGTTTGGGAAGCAGGGATTCATAAGAGAGGCAACTAACAGGAGAACATCTGTAGCTGGGTATTGAAGCATGGTGTTTTTGATGTGCTTTGTGAGCTCAGTTTCATTCACCTTTAACTATACAATATTGCTGTTAAACATTGAAATAGGCTTGAAAAAGAACACACTCACAGACTCCTCACATGACAATATGTCTGTGAACTCTTGTATTGGACTTACAGCTTTATTCACGGAGTAAAACATCTGGCCTTTTGCATTGATAAGGAAAATAAAATAATAGTATTAGTGAATTATTAGCGACACATGCAATCTAACCTTTATTTTCATTATTTGATGTGACCTTCTCGCACATCAAGACCAGCACCAAAACATTTCCGGTAACTGCTGATCAGTGCTTCACATCGGTTTGGAAATGTAGTCCTGCACATCAAACTTCAAAGTTTAACCCACTCTTCTGTACAGAACAGATTCAATTCTGGTGGGTTTCCTAATCTGCAGTGGGCTGGCACCCCGCCCAGGGTGAGTCCCTGCGCCTGCAGACCCTGGAATAGGCTCCGAGTCCCGGCGACCCTAATAAGGATTAAGCGGTTACAGAAAATGAAAGAAGGGTTTCCTCATGTGAACTGCACACATCAGGGTCTTGTACTGGGTTAAACTGAGGATTCTGATTCACTTTTCACATTCACTTTTTCTTCTCTAACGTTTCTACTTGTGTGCTTTGGGTTGTTGTCTTGCTCCATGACCCACTTTCTCCTAAGACTCAGTTCACAGAAAAATGCCCTGACATTTTCCTATAGTGATTCCATCACTAATGGCAACACATCCTGGCCCAGATGCCACAAAACAGGCTCAAACCATGACACTACCATCATGATGGGATAAGATCCTTATGCTGGTATGGTTTAGGAGCATAAGCTCTTTCTGAGGTACTCCTTTCTTTGTGATAGACTTTGGACATCAGAGACCAGCCTGTATTGGCAACCCAGTCACTGATTGCTCCCTTTCCAAAGGGTGTTTATGTTCGACATGCTGCTGCTTTTGGATGGAACTTATAGTTACACCGAGATTAAGTTCATTTCACTGCAAGTTAAGTAAAACTACAATGAAATAGTCTCCTGAACACCACCATTTAACTCGAAAGCGTTATTTACAAAGCGTAGCTACAAACCAACCAACCCATTTAAACATGAAGTTAACATAATCCTGGCAGATCTGATACCACATACTACGAATTTTGTCCCACCCAACTGAAATCAGACAGAAGGAACATGTACCCAAGTTCATATTCAGCACTGAGTTGTCGGCAAGGAGAACAAAGGTTCTCTGGAGGGATGGAGCGCCATCCAATACCTTTGGGATGAACTGGAGTGGTATCTGTGATCCAGAACTAATCATCCATCCGTAGCTGACCTAACTAATGCTCTTGTTCAAGAACACACACAAATCCTCACAGCAATATTCCAACATCCAGTACAAAGTATTGCCAGATAAAACGGAGGCAGTTACAAGACAAAGCTCAGGTAAAACACTTGATTCCAGAAGAAAAAAAATATGAATACAGAAAATTGATTTTTGACTGCTTTACAGCCAAACTGCAGAATTATATTTGTTTATTTATTTTACCCCAAGCTCATACTAAAGAAACACACTTGCACATCCCCAGTAATTCTTAAAGACAGGCTCAGTGGCCTATTTAACATCAAGTACACACACTAGCCATTACAATAAAACTCTGTACCAAATATTTTGTATATTCCCACAGAGGCTCGATCGGACTGAGATCTGGGAAGTTTAGAGGTCGAGTCAACAGCCTCAACAGCCCTCATAATTTGGCTTTTGACAAAAGTAGCTCAAATCCTTAATAACCCAGTCCTTGACATTTGCCACTGTAATGAGATCCTACTCACTTCACCCATCTTAAAGTTGTGAGTGATCGATGTATCTGTCTTGATAACTTTGCCTAAGGCATGCTTGTTAACTAACTGTATGGAACTAGTGATGGGCCGATTCACGTTTTCTAGTTCCGATCCAATTCAGATACATGACTGCCAATACTGATACAGATTCCGATATAATACATCTTTTTACTTTAATATTCACATTATTTTTGTTGAAATTGTGCTGTTGTTAGTAAGGTTACATCACAGAATAAATAAACTACTAAGCACTTATTAGAAGAGCAATACATATACCCAACTACTGAATTTAAAGGCATTCCAAAGAAATTTATTCATGTCGCATTTCACAAAAAGGCAGCAGCAACAGCTGTAAAAATTGGTAAATATCAAAAACACAACAATCTTGGCTGAATTATTTAAATAGTTCAAGTATTATGCCCATTTTAGCGGCAACAACTGTGTAAAAAATAAAAGTGCCAAACTAATACATTTTAAATAACGTGAATTCGAAGACACGACATGGGCAGAGTGTAATCTAACCACTGCTGTATTTAAGGTGGACCGGCCGAGTTACGAGATGCCAAACTTTAGCCTCGTCATGTTTTGAGAGATAGAGAGAGGGGGAGAGGGCAAAAACAGCCCCTGAAAAAACCCCAAAGAGGTCTTGAGGGGGAGCTAAGAGTCTTCTCTGATATTCCTTTCGCTTACAGATCGGGGCTGTCCGACCGATATCGGATTTAAGGCTATATCGGACCGGGCCCATCTCTGTATGGAACTGTAGGGTACTTATTTAGACTGCCATGACTGTATTAAAATGACATCATGCAGAGTATGCGCTCCAGTAAAAATCAGTGTCTGAGTGGCTTAAAACCACACCATAAAAACCTGGGTACTTCCCTGCTCACTGAAGAGTTAGTTTCATTTTTGAAAAACACTGAGAAAGTGGCTCTAAGCATTTTTTGCATTTATGGAGGCGGCTGGTGGTCTGGCAGTCTGGCAGAAAGGGGGTTGGTCCTGTGACCAGAAGGGCATTGGTTCAAATCCCAGGACTGCCAGTAGCACCACTGAGGTGCTCTTGAGCAAGGTACCATCCCCACACACTGCTCCCTAGGAGCTGCCCACTGCTTCACTTGGTGAATGAGTTAAATGCACAAAAAGAATTTCACACTGTGTGGTGTGGTGTGGTCACGCATGACTATAAAGGGCCACTTTACCTTCACTTTACTTTCAACAAAATAAATACAAGACATAAATAGTCTTTAAACTCAAGCTTTCTGCTTTTTTCTAACACAACACTCCAGTATTCAAATATGAAAATATTCCACAGGTGAACATGAAAATTAGGTCTATCAGGGGTGCCGAGTCCACTCCTGGAGGACCCATGTCCAGCACAGTTGGCAGTTCCTCTCTTCAAACACACTCATTAAACCAGGCAATTAACAGGTGAGTTGAACCAGGTGCGTTTGAGCAGAGCACTCACTGTGAAATGTGCTGGACACTGGCCCTCCTGGAGTGAATCTGTGCATCCCTGGGATATATAGTTGGTTTTTTCCCCCCACTTTGTAAGAAAACAGCTTTGGTTTCATTATGAGAGATGATGGCTATAGAAATGTCTGGGAATTCCAGTGAGCTGACAAGAGACATAAACAAAACTGATTCTGCTGATGTTCATCGTTCATCTTGGCTCAGGCTGTCTGAGTGTCACGGTACTCCGCAAGGCCGCAGTCCTCCAGCCCTGGCCTAGTCTAGAGCTCTGACATAATGAAAGGCTTGGCTAAGCATGGCGGCTTTCCAGCCAGAGGCAGCCTACAGCTGGGCGCCAGTCCAGAGCCTCAGACTGCACTCAGCCTCCCAAAAGAGTCTCTGGGCCTTCATATTCCCACAGCAGCCATTCAAGGAGGAAAGCAGATAAGGCGCTTGGTTCTACACGGCCTGATAGCTTGAAATGGTAAACACTCTCATCCAAACATTTTTTGTAAGTGGCACATTTTCCATAAAACTGCAGGAAGACTTTGTGTCAACACAGTCATACACAAACTCATGAGACGTTCCACGATAAATTCATTCATCAGAAAAGATTTGAATCCCCTGTCGCAATGAGCACTTTCAACAGGAACCCAAAATAAATCAACCATTAAATTGTGCATGTCCTTGTTTGACTTGAACAGTTAAACAGCGCTAAGAAAAGCTGAAGAAAGCCTAGTTCAACTTTTCAGAGGAAATAGTTTGCAAGCAATGACAGCCCGCAGGTGGTTAATGGAGCTGTTATTTCCGTCCACTGGAAATTTTATAAGACATTTGGTGAGGAAGTGGGATTTGACCTCTAAATGAAACTTCCCCCGCACTAAAATGGCAAGTACCTTAAGTAACCTTGTTCACAGTGTGCTAGAAAGTTACAACACTCAGCACAGCATGTATAGGTTTCATAACAAATTAATCATCCAACAAGGTCCCAAAAAATGAGAAGCTTACCAAGTCGAACAATTTTCAAATAAATGAATTAGGCTAGAATAAAAAAATATTTTGGTGAACCGCACCCCCCCCCTTTTTTTTTTTAAGAAAAATGGTGTACTATGCAAATACTGTTTCAAAACACACCCTTCATTCCCCAGTCCATAGAGACCATATAAAGTAACTCAACCAGAAAAAGTATATTATATACAAAAGTATATTATTCACTTATTTTAAAACATCAAATGCCTGAGTAGCCTAATATTGGCTTTACATGGTAAAACTGTAACACAAGCAGAAGGTTCCAAGTTTCATGTAGCATTTCTGTGAATTGTCATTTAAAAAAGAATAATCAAAGATGCGTACAGCACTAATTTAACTATAGTGAGCCATGGACAATATCAAAAAAACACAACCTCATTTTTACCAGCTGCTTCTGGTAAAATGGACCAATAGAAATTGTCCAACATTTCCTGGAAGAAGCTAAGAAGGGTTTTTCCTTCTACTTCAAAGTTCCCAGTTTGGGGCAGTGAGATTTTGCTTGGAAAGCTACGATGATCCCAGAACAGCTCTTACAGTAAAAGGGTTTAACAAAATACTAGCACAATAAAAGTCTCCGCAAGATACAGAGGAAAGACTTGCACACATATACAAGTGTGGGTGTGTTTTGTCTGCAAGTGTCAACACTTAAATTTTAGCAGGTGAGGGTGTCCTAAATATGGTTACACTGCCCTGTCAAGGTGTATGAAATGTCCACACAGAATGACCTCAAGCACAGTTCTGCTGTGGGTGAAACTACTCAGAGGCTTTCTTACAAACAAACACACCCATATGTACATCACTGAAAAACGTACGTCCTGCTGACGCCTGGGAGTAATAAAAACACTTCATCTCACTTCTTGCCTAGAAACGGCAGTCCTCATTTCAACATATACCACACTCATTATCTCATGAGCTCTCTTATGGGTTTAGTGTAGCTTGGAATGTTTGATTCAAACGAGGAAATGATTTTTTAATTTAATATCACAGAAAAATTGCTGTCCAGGCAAATAAGAGAAACAAAAAGCAAAATTGTATAAACCTGTGTAGACCTATTTATGCACAGGAAAATCTAAACACGGCTGTTTATTATGAAATCTTCTAAATGCAAGTTCTGCTGGAACAACAGGTGAGACATAGGGATGAGCTGCTGAGATTCTTCACATGCCTTCTGTGAGGGAGAAGTTCAAAAGCTTTTAAATGCCAGTAGACGTCACAAGAAGGGAGTGTAAAAGAGGGAGGACCTTGGAAGTGAACCACTCAGAGTTCGGAGCCTAAATACTAAACACTAAATAATAGTTTTGCTTGAAATGCCTACACTCAACTACTTCTTGCTAAACGTAATTATATGTTGGCATTGGCATTTCCATTAGGAAACATCAAATAAAAACAGTGCAATCAATTTAAAACAGCACTGATTCCACAAATCATCACTGCCATCAACTTATCACTGAAACATTTTTTGCAATCTACTTTTATGACTCGAACACTAAATCAGATACCTACTATGTCAACAGATTGTCCAATATAAGGCATATATTAGTGTGACGAATAGACACACTATTACACCAATAGTGTGTACCTGTATATACCCACAGTGTTCATACATATATATTTCCACAATGTACATATACATGTACATATATGGGTTAAATATACACACTTCCATGCACATACAAATCTCTACATTTATATTTTTCTATTAGTTGTTAAGTTTACTCTTTATTTTCTCTGATTGTATAGTTTTTAATCTATTGTTTTGCTGCTTTTACCTTTATACTGTCCACTTTCTGCCATAGCAATGCAAATTTCCCCACTTATGGGACTAATAAATCTTATCTTGTCTCTTATCTTTAGACAAATAAATTTTATTTAAAGGATCTTTACTCGATTTCTGAAATTATTTTCACTGAAACAGATTAAACATTAACAAAAGTTATTTTACTGTTCTGTGGCACTACAGTTAGAGACAATAGCATTCCTCTGTTAAAGGAAGTAGCCAAGCACTTCCTAATGGTTTACCTATGATGAAAAAAAATCTCAGACTAGTCTTTTCCCAGGTAGAACTGGCAGCATAACCTTCAGTTACTGATTGAACTCTATTGCATGCGCAGTTTTCATATGGCATATTTTGCCAGTATCATGCACACTGAGAACACCATGTGGTGTGAGGGCAGCAAATATTATGGCTGTTTGAAGCTACACAACTGATTTTTGATCCGTTTATATCAGTCCAATACAGCACCAAGGGCAGTACAGAAATAAAGCCATCTATTATGACTGAATAACCAAGCAGAGCTTAACTGGTGTTTCTACAAACTTTAAATAAAAATCAACACTCCTTAAAGATTTCAACTGAGTATTTATAAATGGAAAGAATGAAGGTGAAGTGTACTCAGAAAAGTTTTCTCTTCTTTTAACACTGATTGCAGTGACTCACCTGGAACTCACAACCACAAAGATTTGCTCAGCTCAAACCCACCAAAAGAAAAGCAGAACAGCAGCAAACTTTCTGTGTTGGGTCTTACAGAGGAATTCACACCATGTCTACAGTTTTCACAAACCCACACCAAATGTGTAATTAATACAGTTTAGACCACCTGGAGAAAGTAATACAGTACTTTGTAATATTGTTCAAATATGATAATTCTTTGACCTTCCTAGTGCCCATAATATCAGGAAGCAGGTTTCTTCAGTCAGGTACGACATTCTTTCCTGAAACACAGTACAATGTGCTTGAGGCAATAATACCGCCCTGCTCACTTCCACACTTCCTGACAGGACCCTTTCGTTGGAATGCTCACATAACTTCTGTGACACCTTGATGCATAACTGCTGAGGGGGAAGCACTCAAGGCAGCGCCAGGAACCTTCCTGACAGCTGCTTTTCCAGTGCAAGGCCAGATTTCAGCTTTGAAAACCTTTTATGAGGCTCTTCTATATGCAGTTGTGTTTAGATGATGGCTTTTTATTGGGGGCATTTAGGGGATCTCAGTTTATCTTAAGAGATGAGGCAGACAGTGAGCAAGGTGCCAAAGCTCTGACATGTTCAGACAGAGAAATGTATGAGATAACACTCCAAAAAACAAGCCCTGCAGAGCTACACTAAATTAACATGTGACTAACCACATGGCGAAGGCTCTGTGGGCTTACAGGAGAATCACCCGTCAAGGTGGAAAGAGCATGAAATCAAAAATACCAAAAACACAGGAGTCCAAGAGGCGTGAGGATGCAGGAAGTAATCAGAGTTATTTTACACTGTAAACACAGTGACAGCCCATTCCCTGGGTAAAAAACAAAGCTCGGGAAGATTTAAAGGCTCAGTTGTGGAAGAAATGAAACCATGATTACTGCATTTAAGAGCAACAGCACCACAGGGACCTAGGAGGACTTCAGCAGTACTAGGCAGTGCCAGGCTAGCTGCTATATTTGTTGACTTAAGTCTTCTCAGTCAGCTCCAGCAGGAGGAGACTTCTCTCTCTGCCTTTCTCGGTCTCTGAACTGAATTCCTTGTCTGTAACAACTGAGACATTTCTGTAAACGACAGAATTTTGTCAATTTTCCACAACAGACCCGTCAGACGAGCACTGTGTCCAGTTTGGAAGTCATTCTGTGATTAATTTTCTGGAATTTTCTGGTCAAGACCAGCCTAGCCAGTCTTTTCTGGCGTTAGGTCTCATTAGACATACAGTGGTTTTGTTAATTTATGCACACTTTTAAAGTAAATAAGCTGTAAAATTAGTCAACATACAAAACAAAATAAAACTAATCTGAGTGAACTCACCCATACTGTCCTCCGGAGCAGGACCGTCTCCCAGCCTGCAGTTAGCTAGCCACCTGGATGCTAGCAAAATATCTCTAGATTTGTATCTCTCCCGACGGCTGTCTTCAACCAAGTTTATTCGACATATAAATCCATTCGTCCGTATATTAACGACGACCTGTCGACTGTTTCCAGAGCAGTGTGACTTGTTTTAGTGAAGTGCACCGTGCAGGAAGTTTCCCCCACACACGTCTCCACCTTTCTTGGATTTTTTTCCTCCTGAAACTAAACTAGTGCCACACAATCTACAGACCGGGGAAAACTTCGCGAGATTTGGAATCGCGCGAGAACGAACACGATCCACCTTGGAATATTGTCGACGGGAATTTCGAGTCATTGTGACTGAACCGATTCAATCGAATCGAACGAATTGAACGGTTTACAATGAAACAGGACTTGATTCAGGTTTTTTTGTCTACAGTTGACAGTGATGTTCAAGTCCAGCGCAATAAAACGACACAGATTTTATGGGATTCATGTCCCACTAAACCATAACAGAGACGAAGCAGAAAATATAAGCAAATTATGCTTATGAGTTCATTATACAGAATACACTATATGGACAAAAGTATTGGGACACACATCTTAATTATTGAATTCAGGTGGCTCCTTACTTCCAGTGAAGGGCACTCTTAATGCTTCAGCATACCAAGACATTTTGGACAACGCCATGCTTCCAACTTTGTACACAATTTGGAGAGGGCCCTTTTCTATTCCTCCATGACTGCCCCAGTGCACAAAGCAAGGTCCATAAAGACATGGTTGGATGAGTGTGGAAGAGCTTGACTGAACTCAACCCCATCCAGCACCTTTGGAATTAACTGGAACAGAGATTGAGAGCTAGGCCTTCTCGTCCAACATCAGTGCCAGACGTCATCAATACTCTACAGAAAGAATGGGTACAAATTCCCACAGAAACACTCCAAAATCTAATGGAAAGCCTTCCTGTTAGAGCTGCAAAGGGGACCAACTCTGTTGGTGGAATGATCAGGTGTCCCAATACTTTTGTCCATACAGTGTAGCTTTGTTTAGGTTTATGATTTTATAAAGTTAAACCACATTATTCCACATTATTAAAACATCTACCACCGTTGTAATGCAGGCAGTGAAATGGCGTTATTGTTTCACAGAGGCTTTGAAGGCCTGCCATCCGTGCAGGAAAACTGATTTGCATGAAATTTGTGTTTCAGGCTGTTGACAGTATTCTGAAAATTGCTCCAGTCAAAACTGATTGCCAAACTGGTGCTCTTCCTCAAACTGCTAGACTGTGTGGTTTTTCACAAGCGATTAAACAGCTTGCAAACTAAATTCCGAAATACTGATACAAGCGATACTAAAGTCATTTGCATTGCATTGTTCTCGAAATCGTTTTTGTTTGCAGTAGCTTTCATAACTTGTACTGCTGTACAATATATCACCTGTTAATTGTTATTAAAATATTGTTCTGTACAGTACTGAGATTGCAGAAGGCTGCAATATGCAAAGAAGCCTCTAATCAATCACAGGATGACCACTCACAGCTCCAGGTCTAGTCTTATCATGTAATCCAACAAAGTAAAATTATTCTCACCAGTCTGTAACAATTAAAGTCACTGATTCACCAGAGTGTTCTTAAGGGCCCTTATTCTACACATTCCATCCATTTTAATTCTTTATTTATTTTGATATCTACATGGGTCTGTGTACCAAAAATATAATTGATAATGCATTATTATTCATTCTTACCCAACCATTTTCCAACCTCTGTTTAACCCTTAGAATTAATCAGGCTGTTCATGTTACTGTGCTTTTAAGACTCATATATGTAAACTATCTCCTTTCTGACTGCAGTTCATTTAGAAGACAGCGAGGGGCTGAAACACTCCTTAGAACTTCAGCGTAAGGGGGTGGGGCTAATCTGTAGTACTGTTAAAAAGATGTATGTAAATGTGTTGGTCATAAAACTATGAATTGAAAACAGTCTGTTCTGCAGTTTAGTTTTCATATATGGACTTTATGGATTGAGGAGGGAACATTTTGAAACGCAATCAATATTACCTTTTTATTTCCTTCTTTTGTGATCACTTTAATTCTAGACAAGGGATGATATGGGACTTTAATTATACTGAAATGCTTCACAATTGCAAAGCATGGCAGGGGCAGCTGGTGGCCTAGTAGTTAGGGAGTGGCCCCTTTGATCAGAAGGTCATGGGTTTGAATCCAGTAGTCCTAGTGGCACCACTAAGGTATCCTTGAGCAAGGTACTGTCCCCACACACTGCTCCCCGGGCGCTGTGTTCCTGGCAGCCCACTGCTTCACTTGGTGAATGGGTTAAATGCAGAGAAAGAATTTCACCCTGTGTAAAGGTTTTCACGAAAGACACAAATAAAGCTGCCTTTTGTTTTTCTTTGTTAAAATCTAATACTGGGCTTTCAAAGTTCCCCAGAATGTCTACTGTTGACACCAAACCTGCCTATGGAATCATGATATTCACACAGCTCTAGCACAAAATCCGAAAGTCATTGTGATGGTAATGGGTCCAAACATTGGCCATGTACAGCAACACTGGCGTGCATGCCACCCTGTTAAATTGGTTGGAAAATGCTGAAAAGCTGTTAACGTTTTAGCGCCAGCAGCGCAGTGGTCAAACTACAAATGGATTTTGCCGAAACCTCATGTCTCACAGAAAGCCATCACCTTTGCTCAGAAATCATTCGGATGTTTCAGGGATGGTTATACATGATATGGATAAAAGTTTTAGGACACACCTCTTAATTACTGAATTCAGATACCCCCTTACACCCAGTGAAGGGCAATCTTAATGCTTCAACATACAGACTCATTTTGAACACTGCCATGCTTCCAACTCTGTGGACACAGTTCGAGGAAGATCCTTTTCTATTCCAGACTGTGTCCCAGTGCACAAAGCAAACTGCACAAAGACATGGTTGGATGAGTTCGGTGTGGAAGAACTTGACTGGCAGCACAGAGCCCTGACCTCAACCCCATCCAACACCTTTGGGATGAACTGGAACTGAGACTGTGAGCCAGGCCTTCTTGTCCAACATCAGTGCCTACCTCATAAATGACCAAAAACTGAGAATGAATGGGCACAATTTCCCACAGAAACACTCTAAAATCTTGTGAAAATCCTTCCAAGAAGAGTGAAAGCTGTTATAGCTGCAAAGGGGGGAACGACTCCATGTAAAAGTCCTTGCTGGTGTAATGGTCGGCCATCCCATTACTTTTGTCCATATAGTTTATATGCATAATTGTTTGCTTGATTGTTATTATTTGTTTAGCATTAAGGTCAAAGGGAAGACGATCCTCAGTAATTATGAGGTCAAAAGTCTATAAACAGTCTAATATGATGCAGAAGTCACAATACTGGATATTCTGCAAAGAATTGTGGATGGCAGTGCAGTCAGCCAGGTATACGATTGTGAAATGACGACCGCACCACTTATTACAAATTTGCTGTTTTATTTTTTCCTCCACATCAGTCCTGCAGAGAGCAGGAATGAATAAGCAGATTATTCTGCTCTGATTCCCTCACACCAAATATTGATCATGACATATGTTGGGTGAAATTGCTGTTAGATTTCTTTGTTATTACTGTTGTTTTGTTTATGACTGGTGAATGTGTTCACACTGAAAATGCACATAGGAATTTTCATGGGATCATTGTATTAATTTTATGCTGTCCGCAACAGTGTCTGAGGAATAAAGTACCCTGTCACTGGGTTACGTGCTGCAGGCAAAATAGAACAGAGGGCATTTTTCTATTGTATTTGTCTTTTGTCGTCCATGTTGTGTCAAAGTTTGGCTTAGTATCCCCTTTATTAGAAACTTGTACTTCCCCTCATCAGCAGCTTGAAGATCTACACATATCATACAGGTCCACTACATCATTTAGTGTACTCCAACAAAATAGGTGTTTCTAATAAAGTGGTCAGTGAGTGTGCATCTGCTGTGATGACATGGTCAATGGATGTTTGTATAAATAAAATTGTTTTGCATTTATTGTCTCAGCGTTTCCCATTCCACTCTCCCAGCCTCTGCTCTTAAATACCTACTTCAACCCAAGAAAAGCTTGTTACTGAGTTGATTTGGCATTGGCGTGTTGAGAAAAACTCTAAAATGTGAAGAGGAAAGAGTCTCCAGGTCAAAAGCCACTGATCTAGATGTTCTGCACATAAATGTTTTAACATACACAATATGGATAAAAGTACTGGGACGCCTGACCATTACACCAACAGGGACATCAATGACATTGTGTTCAAATATATAGACTTTAATATGGATTTGGTCCCCCTTTGTACTTATAACATCTTCCACTCCTCTTGGAAGGCTTTCCATGAGATTTTGGAGTTTCTGTGGGAATTTGTGCCCATTCATTCTGTAGAGCATTTATGAGTTCAGGCACTGATGTTGGAC
>JBBPCY010000136.1:30718777-30751205 GCA_037974405.1 Brachyalestes nurse | reverse complement strand
AGAGAGAGAGAAGAAGAGAGGGAGAGAGAGAGAGGGAGAGAGAGAGAGAGAGAGGGCGAAGAAGAGAGGGAGAGAGAGAGAGAGAGAGAAGAAGAGAGGGAGAGAGAGAGAGGGAGAGAGAGAAGAAGAGAGGGAGGGAGAGAGGGAGAGAGAAGAAGAGAGAGAAGGAGAGAGAAGGGGTCTCACTCATTGACGTTCTGGGGAAGGAGCTGAGTGGTCAGTCCATCAGACTGTAGATCAGCTCAGTGTGAAGAAGAGCCTTCTCTCCCCTGCCGGGTGGCAGAGGGGCTTCCTCTCTTCTCTGCAGACCCTGATGGACGCATGGACAGGTAGGCAGCTTTTACATACAGGTGGGCAGTGTGGTGATATTCTATTAGATTGTGATAGATGCATATTTTGTTATAGAAAGCATCATTTGTTGTATTCACATGTCATGAATTAATTATGTGCAGATTTACTGCATTTAGTGAATAAAAAGAACTGCTCAGTTTTTATTAGTGTTTTTTATATGTGGCACGACTGAGGCTGAATATGGTGAACTGAATTTGGTTAACTCAATATGCCGATGTGTATCATGACATACCCACCCCTAGATTTATGAATGATATGCACACATACACACACACACACACACATGTGCGGACATGGAGAAATTTAAAACATCACAGTAAAGTCAGGCTTCTTAGCGGCTCAAACTACTTTTATTAACTATCTGATATCTATGTCTATATTGTAGCTGAAAGTGTTTTGTTCATTGTTTTAAGCTCAGGGGAAAAAATCGCTGTTTTTTGTTTGGTTTTTTCTGATCCTTATCATGTATGTGCAGGTGTATTGTGAATATAGTGCTCATCTCACACAAGCAGAAGTGGCAGTGTGTGTGTGTGTGTGTGTGTGTGTGTGTGTGTGTGTGGGCATAGAATGCCAAAGCCTGGATTAGCACATTAGTGCCCATTTAGAGTCGCTGGTTACACCAGTATGCTTCTCGTAGAGCTCACAATGAACCAGAATTTTGGAGTTTCAGAATGGTAATGAGCGGAGGGTGCACTGTTGCTCTCACAGTAATATCTGAGATATCTAATACTATCAGTAATATCCCAAAAGAAACTCAGATTGTATTACTGGACAGTTGATTGCATAGTTATGGAGTGAAGCTACCAATGCATGCTGTCGATTTCAGGGGAAAATGTTAGTAATCACACCAAGAATCTTTACAGGCCAGGTTCAAGAGTTCACATCAACATCTATCAATCCAAGGGGCAATTTAGCATCTCCAATTCACCTGACCTCTGTGTCTTTGTACTGTGGGGAAACCCAGACATTGGCAGAACATGCTCCACTCAGAAATAATCCTGTGAGCCTGGCTGATAATCGAACCCAAGAACTTCTTGCTGGGAGGTGATGGTGCTTACGGTCCAATATCTTTAATTATGCCTCACATCCCTATTCAGTTAATTAGATTAGAGGAAGCATATCATCACTTTAGGAACAAAACCCTCAGTAACTTTACAGGGGAAGGAAAAAACATTATAATATTTTGGTGTAAGTCAGAGCAAAAAACAAGGTTATTTTAAGTAAACCTGGGTGTTTTTTCTACTAGTGTGGTCCTCATGAAAATTAGACGCAGTGCAATAGCAGCTGCCATTTCCAAATTATGTCAAATTGTAAAAAAAAGGGAGATATAAAGGCTTCCTCAATGTAATCTGCAGTTCAAAGTCAATACAAGTCCCGCTTGATTGAGTGTTTTTTTTTAGCTTAAGAATAACGTGGGCCACACACAGCCATTGCCTCGCTCTCTGCCATTCATTACAAGCTTCCTTCACTTTCATGTGATCAATCAGTCCACTGTCCATTCAGCATTGCCTTAATGAATGCTCATTGATCTTCTGAACTGCTTGTGGGTTTTACAGCAGTGCCTTTCCTGCTCCCCCTCTCTTGTGGAAGTGCTGACCCCATCTAATTGACACTGTTTACAGAGCGGATGGCCTCCTTGCCCTCGTCATTAGCACAAATGAAAAGCGGAGAGAGTAATAAGGGATCGCTCATGGCCGGCCCCAAGTTCAGCAGGAGCTAAGCCTCGTCCCTGTGCACGTGTTTCTGACAGCCCTGGTACTGTTCTGCAGTGGCTATACATCTCGTGTTCTTCTGGAAGATAAAAGAGTCGGTTTCTGAACCTTTTTGGCCTCCTCATGGTTTATATTAGTTTTAAGGATGATATTGGCACCAGATCAGCAGATAATTATTTCAAAGAATTATCAGTACTGGACAGATATAACATTTGACCAATATTTCAAACTAATATTTCTTGCCATAATTGCCGGGGAACAAAGGCGTGTGGCATGTACATGATGATGTTGCATCAGCCTATGCACAATTAGGGGAAAAAAAGGGCACTATCAGAGGAAAAAGCTGCCATACCTGGGGGTAAAAAGACCCAAAACGTCGTTCAAAAAGTCATGTTATGAATTTTACAGCACAGCGCTCTATGTCTCGGCTGTAGTCTGGGAAAGAAAAAGTGTGTGTGGAGCGTGTTTGGCGAAACTATTTATTCCCTAACTACAGGGTCAGGGACCCAGTGGTGGTATGCTGAAGGTAGGGCTTGAACCCATGACCACTTGGTCCAGAGGCAAGTATCCTACTAACTAGGCCACCACCACCACATTATTTGGTGATAAGTTGACAGCATGGAATTAGCTGGAAATAACTTTTTTACCAAGAAAGCCATCCGTTGAGCTTGGCATTTACAATCTGTATTTGAACAAGAGGGCTACAATTGTTTCAGTCAGAGCAACATACGGCGCAGCTGGGCTTTAGTCTGCACTTCTGCGGGTGATTTGTAAGGTCAAACAAGGAAAATGCATTAACAACAGTAAGAAAAATTATGGCATGAATAAATTACTGCATTAACATGTTAACTTGGGCAGCACTTGTAATTAATTATGTAATTATATTTAGTTTAGCATTACATTTTAACCTGAAACTGCTGCCTGAAGGACAGCGCCCAAATTCTGTGCGCAGCTAATGTGGGACTCCTGCTTGATCATTCCAAATGATTTGTTCAGCCTGGCCTGCATTATTCTCTGCAGATGGACTGTCCATGATACATGAGATTGCAGAGTTTAAGAAGGTGTTGCATTCGCTGCAGCCTGTATTTTGTCATCCTCATCCAAACATGGAAATGTTTTATTCACTTATTACTGCTCTACATGAAGTCAGAGGTTCTGTGTAGGTGTATATTCTCCCACAGTTTGTGTCGATTCTTACAGTCTGATTTTATTGTTACTCTGAATAAAAGGGAGTTTTTTCTAGTTTAATTTCATTTTGTATCTGAGGACCTGAATGTATCTGAGTAGTGATTTAGAGTTCATGACACTGAGTAATGAGTCACACAGTGAGTTTAAAGTGGTTCAGCGTGAGAGGACTCCTCACCACAGTGAACATGATAAGAGTGATTCAGAACACGCTTCTAAATGCCAGATTTCTGAGGGCCTGCAGCATGTCATGTTTATCAGAGTCATTTTCTTTTCAGCTCATTTACTGTGACAGTTTATTAGAATTAATACATCACTGTTTTAATATGACGTCACTTCTTGTTAGCTGTGGCCATTTTAGAGAGATCCAATGAGATCAGGTTGATCAGGTGACCAGTGAGCAAATGATGGCAAAATGTGAATGGATTAATAATGATCAAATCTGAAAATATGTTTTCTTTGGATAATATTTTTACCCTACAATGCCCTGCATGTAAACTGTGAAAAGAAACTTTCCAGAGTGGGAACTAAACATTTTAAAATAGCAAACACACTTTGAACTTTGAAAAAAAAAAAGATTTTTATGGTGAATCTCTTCACCATGAATATGAAAAATATGAAAAACCTTTTTTGAAAATATGATTTTGGCCAAAATCATTTCTCAAATGTAATGTCTTACGCATAGATTAGTGTATAGATAATGCACTGTGTATAATAGCTATACGATACAGCATTTAAAGCCATTTAAACACTGAAGCTGTCTGGATCCTTCCACAACTGCTGTGAAAAGTTGTGATTCAACAACTGTGAATGATATTTTTACATCTTAATTATAGTTATGCAGAAATTTAGAAAAATGGTGGAATTCCCCTTTAATGACACCATTCTAAACCTTAGTATATAAAATGTATTTGATTTCAAGGCAGGCATTTGTTTGTATCAATACAGCTTTGTCTTACACTATTTTTGGGTACGTTGTGTATATATCATCATTTTATTTATGTGGGACGGAACTGACTGAATCAAGTAAATCTAAAGTGCTTTTTTATTCCATTCATTTTAGCCAGTTCTAAAGAGCTGTTATTTACGCTTGTGCTTTATGTGACTGGCTCAGTGTGTGTGCCTTTCAGTGGCAAAGCACACATCCTGCCTCCCGTCCCACCTTGCTGCCTGCCCCTGATGTTTATGGACTGTGATTTTTCCCCTGGGCACGTGTCCCTGCTCTCTGTGTTATTAGCAAGGCCCATGGGCAGCATCCACCGGGCCAGAAAATACAGAGGCTTGGGAGGGGTCCATGCACATACAGCCTGAATGTGGAGTATCTTTCACCACAAATGACAATCCACTCTTTATTTCAGTTTAGAGATCCAGTGTGGAATACTGATAGTAGAGGATTACAGTCTTGTAAAATTAAGGCTTGGCTTGGACATAAAATCTTTGTCTTATGTAAAGTGTGAATTTTCTCAAAAAGTGTCATTACTACACTTTTGTATCTAACATTTTTCTCTACTTTTAACGAACCAATACAATCATAACTCTTGACATATGTAAATAACATCTATTCTGATTGCCTGCCCCATATTGTACTTCATTATAAAAGGCTGAATGGGTGGGGCAAAACTGCTGCAGGCCACATAGACGTACATAGATAAGTGAGTTGGATTTTGTGACTTCACAAAAACACTGCATTTAAAACAAGCTGTTTTTGCCACAAGCTGTTATTGTTTCCATATATGGACTCTGTGGACTAATAAATGAGTGGTACATTTTAAAATGTCCACAGTATTCCTATGTTCTATCAACCTCTGAAAAGGAAATACACTTTTCCATGATATGGGTCCTTTAAACAGCAGCCAGCCTTGATTTTTCTGTTTTTGTTTTTTGTGGGTCTGTTTTTGTTCTGGCGTTGCTCCATGGTTCTGGGGCATGTTGTTTCGTTTCACTGTATACTGTTTGTATTTGGTTGAAATGACAATAAACCTACTTGACTTGACTTGACACTGACATTAGGACCCTGGCGGTGCTGTTCTGAATAATTTGTAGTCTCTTGAATTGATGGAAGACTCCCGATGAGAAGTGTATTACAGTAATCCAGTCTGGATTACTGTAATGCACTATATTGACCTGTGCTGTATGACACATCTTGGCTGAGCTGAGAGACGGACAGCCCAGCAGACTAATGCAGCAGGCGTAACCAGAGGTTAGCCCAGTGTGCTCTGTCGCCCGTGTGACTGGACAGTCAGCGCCAGTGGCTCAGTATATGACTGGTGGGCTGTCTGGGACAATATTCTCTCTGTGTGTACTGATGAATAGTCCTTCAGTGCTGGGCGTCTAGGTGTGAGGAGCAGCTGTAGTTCGATTGGTCAGAACTTCATGACTTATCACCACTATGGTGGTTTTGGAAAAGAACTGGATAGAATGGAGTTAGTCTAATGAGGCAGAAATATATAATGAGTCAAAATAAACCAATAAAAGAATAAATTAATGGGTAACTGTATGGGTAAACTATACATAAATCATTCATAAACTCTTCTCCCTCAGTGGTCTCTGACCACACAGCTGCTCTTGGCTGGACATCACTTGGGTTTTTTCCACGTATTAATGTCACTGCTGGGTTGACAGCGGTCCCAAATATATCCAGCCAAACTGCCTCTGTGACCAGAAACTGACCACTAATGAAGAGCTAGAGGATCACTAACACAAACAATGCAAACATCCTAAAGGTACAGTCCACTGATTTCTCAAAATCTCTGCTTAATTAACTCGTTTCTTTTGTGAAATGCCTTAATCAACAAACAAATCAGCCAAAGCAGAAATGTTCACAGTGGTGGTGATAGGACTATAAAAATGGTTATGAATATACAATCTGGTGCCTCAGAAAGTGTTTTATGATAACTTTGATACATGGTTTTGGGGAAAAGAGACACAGAGCAAAGAGCTAGAGGTTCATTAACACAAACTGTGCATCCACAGATTGGATATAATCTGCAAAGTGGAGCTACATGGGATACATGCAAGGTGGAGCTACATGTTTCTGATAAAGCAGCCTTTGGGTTCTATTTTCTCGCTTCCTTTTTGCCTGATAACCTTTCACTTAAGGCTGAAACATGCGGGTGACTGGGCTGACCGAGGTTCTGCTTCACTCCTGCTTCTGCAGAAGTATGAATGGAATTCGCCTACTCAAGCTTTCTCAATCATGAACCCATTTCTCAGCACAAATATGACTCACCCCTGTCAAAGCTGGCTCCAGGCCAACAGCACGAGTCCTCTCCTGGACCATTAACTACAGTACTGTGACCCCGCACTATTTCAGCGTGTAGGCCTGGCTGTGATATGTTTTTTAATGCATTTTGAGGTGGAAATAATGGAACTCATTCTGCAAATGTCTTTTTGCCATTTATTAGAATGTAGGAGATCCGATTTACAGTAACTTCTACAGGGGCTCATTCATGTATCAAACATCTCTCTCAAAGCTTTTTCATATGAACATAAAAATTACATGACTGTAAATATGTTGTCTGATGCCTTGGAACGTACTTTATGACAGCTCTGACATAAGAGTTTGGCCTTAAACATATTTTTAAACAAGTCACATCAGAGAGTGGCAAAAAAATAATTTTTTTTTAGGATCATGACTTATTACGTTATATAGAAAACAGCCTTAGCAGTTAGCTGCCTCTTTCATCTCTCTGACAGATTGCTGATTGTTGTTAAGCAGATTTTGCTGTTTTTGGGAAACGAGACACAGAGCAGGGCAGGATTTCCTTCGACAAATGTATGAAAGGCTGATGCTGCAGTTTCCCCAAAAACATTCCAAGTTTTTTTGAGTAGGCAAAACTGCACCGTCCTGAACTTGTAGGAAAGTAGGAAAGTGAGATCATGTGAAAAAAGGAACTACTTCAGCAGTATTAAGGGTTGAATATCCATATTCGCCCTTGAGTAGCTGTTTGAGGTTTCTGGGGTTGAATGGTGGGTTCTAGATGATTTAAATGTTCTGTGGACCGTCACGGACACTCACTCCATTACAGGGTTGATGGAAGCTTCAGTGGAGATGTGGAAGTCTGAATCAGTGGGGGGGGAATTCTCAGAAATTCCTGTTGTTACAGCAGGAGTGACACGGAGGTCATATTTTTCCACTGATTTAGGCTGATACTGTACCTTCAGCTCATGTGGAGAACAAGCCTATCAGGCACACAACTAGAAAATATTTTTCTTGACTTTTTACAATTATATATACACAATTAATCCAAAAAATTACACTACCGTTCAAATGTTTGGAATCAGTCACCACATTGATCATTCCTGCTTTTTTATTCAGAGAGTTCAAATATTGAAATATTTTAACTGGAAATACTGAAACTATTTTTAAATATATGCCTTTTTACTGATTTTACTGATATTACATGATAATACTGTACACTTTAATTTTCTGTCAAGAGCACTTTATTATTATTGTTGTTGTTGTTGTTGTTGTTGTTGTTTTTGTTAATAATAATAATAATAACAATAATATTAGTCACCTATTACTTTTCAAATGTAAGGCATTCTAGATGTTATATTTTAGAAGTTCTTCCTAGACATTAATTATATTAGAACATTATTCTAGATATAACAATAGAACATTGTTTTAAATATTCATTTTTAGAACTTGTTACAGCATGCCTTATCATTTTAAAATCATCTACAGCTCTGTTCACATTTTTAAGTAAAAGGTAGGTTTCTATAAAGTTGTCGAGTGCAGAGTAGTTGTTGTAATGGGACAGTGATTCCGGTGAGTTTGTTCCACTGTTCTAAAACCCTGATTTAAAGACCACCCCTCTGTCTAGACCATAACTATCTTCTCCCCCAAATACTGTATTTCTTTTTGACTCACGGTCACGGCGGGACTGTATTAGGTTGCAGTGTGTGTTTGTCAGAGATGGAAAATGTGGTGGGGTGAGTGTGGCTAACGCCAACATCAACACCCCAACACACTGCAGACTCGTTCAGCAGCACAGGGAGGCGCTCAGTCCTGCTCAGTAGCTTCAGTGTGAGTGTGTGTGTGTGTGTGTGTGTGTGTCTCAGTCAGTCAGTGCATTGGGGTAAGAGGGCCACGGGCCTGCAGTGGGCAGAGCAGAGCAGAGGGAGGCGGCTCTGGTCACTCCAGTCATAACAGCTACGGATCAGTGCTGACAGCTGAGGGCCGGGAAGGAAAGGCTGTGGATGTGATCAGCTGCTGTTAGCCAGGGTGAGTGAGGGAATAAATGATATTCTAGCTTTAATATAGTCTTAAAATGCCGCCGTGTTGTTTCCTTCTTCATGTTTTTACTGTTGCCTTTGAAGTAAACTCACAAGAGGAGAAAGTGAAGCTTTAAATGTACTCGACTCAAATCATTTCCACAAGAAGAAAATACATTAATCACAGTTGGTGCAAAAAAGTACGTAAAGTGCAGGACAAACAAGCTTTATTTATTCCTGTAGAGACACATACGAATCCCAGTAACTTCAGTGCATCACATTTAATACTGAAGCTGCACTTTCTGGCGGATTTATTGGCTTTTAGTTAATGTCTGGTGCTGCATGTTTTCCAGCTGAGCTTTGTGGGCATTCATTATACTCAAATGTAGTGTTATTCCCACTCACATACATTAGAATCAACCCATATGTGATGCCTTATTGTTGTTCCAAGATCTAATAAAATTGATTTAAGCAAAAATAGACTGAAGCGCAGGATAAATGGACTAGCATTCGCTCTTAAAGTGTCTTTTGATCAACGCAGTCAAAGAAGTGTTGACGTTCCCCGAAGAATTATGCTTGTAAATTAGATATGTGAGTGTGAATCACCTTTTAAATGAACGACTCTTCAAATGACGTCTGGATTAAAGGATCCTTCTAGAGAACTTTGAATAATGTGGAGGTTTTTTACACTTTAAAAAAGTTCCCCACATATCTCATGAACAAAAATGGTTCTTTGAAGAATCATCCATTGAAAGGTTTTTAAGGGAGACATAAATGGTTCTTCTACAGCTTGTTTTAAAGAGTAAAGCCAGTATTGCTGCCTAACAGGAAGGGTTTGGTTGAAACATCCAGCAGTGGACAGAATGACCCTTATGTTTCTTCAGCTTTTTCTTTCGGTTCCTTTCCATCTCGAGATATTTGTGAAAAGCCCTGAAATATGATGATGTGTTGTTTTGTGATGTCAAGTAAAGTCAAGCTTATTTATATACCACATTATTATGCACAAAGGTCATTCAGTGTGCTTTGAAAGAGTAGAATAAAATTTAAATGGAATAAAAGTAAAGAAAAAAGAAATAGAATGCATCAAAAATCAATAAAAGAAGATAGAAAGTGTAATGGAATTTAAAAGAAGGCTTTATGTATTTGGAAATATATACGATGAAAAATATATCTCTGAAAATCACTTCATGATATTTCCAGTTCTTTTGGTTTCCAAACAACTCACAAAGGAACCCACCAATCTGGAGCCTGTTTTAATGAAAATGATTATTTAATACTTTGTATTTGTCTCCCACTTCAGTAATTTCATGGTCTTGGTTGGCTGTAGGGACTCTAAATTGCATTCCTTGATATATTCAGCTTTGACCTATGTGCTCGTGGACTTTCTACTTGCTCCAGAAATCCAAAAACAGCAACTAACAACAAGAATGAAGCTCTTCCACCTTCACAATACTTGGCTCAAAGTTTTCTGGAATTCCTTACTCAATAGCCTTGAAGTGTAACAGCTGTGTGAGAAAAATTTAGCCTGAATTCCAACAACCATGACATGCAGGCCCAGGTGTAACCCTTTGACCCTCTGCCCCCCGCCATATATTTAAATCTCAATGTTTTTATTCTGAGAGCAAAAATACAGTATTTTGATTACCATTTCTCCTTTCTAATGCTGAAGTGCTAGCTGCTAACCCAACATTAGCCTAGCCACCTCTCGTTTCTTCATATTTTGCTTCCACTGAGCCAGACTTTCTTTTACTTTTTGTCTTAAGGAACAGTTGTCTTGGCTTCCTGACGGACTTTCAAAGGCTCCCCTTTTTTAGTCCAGTCCCCGAACCTGACCAGTTTCAGAGGAATTATTTTTTTTGTTAGGCCACACAGTGACGTACATAAGAATCATTCGAGCAAAACAAAGCACATCTAACGTATGTCCTGAACCAGTGAAGGAATAGGAGCAGATGATTCCAGATGATCAGGCGGTGATCAGTATACTGGTGGTGCTGAATGCTGAGTGGTTGGAACGCCTTTATGTAGGCTCCTTGTATCTTGAGGCACTTTTGGGGTAAAACATTTGTTCCAGTTTCTTTCATTTAATCCACTAAATATGGCAAGCATAAGACAGTCTGAGAGGTATCAAATAGTATTTTCGAACCAACAAGGTGATTCAAAACAAAGTATAAAGAAATGCGGGGTGGCCCAAGGCTTTTGCACAGTACTGTATATCATCATGAATCTATTACATTTGTTGCTTTACGGATTGTTCCGTTGTATGGATGGAGTAAAAACCTGCCCTGCATTACTGTAGTCCCACATTCACAGCTGTTCTGTTTATGCAATGTCATCTTAGTGTCGTGTGTTAATCAGAATTTGACAAGTTTGGGAATGACTGTTATAATATAACAATATGAATGTAATAAACCTGCTTAGCATTACAATTATGTGCACAGTCTAATCCAGTGACTAAGAAAGGATATCCTATGGTCTCCCACAGTACATGTTTTATGTCAGTGTCTTAAATATTTCCAAAATTCTGAGCACTATAATGCATGTGATTGTCTTCTTAAATGTGGGTGAGACCGCCCCCTAGTGTTCCAGTTTAAAGCTGTCACTCCGGGCCCTATCTGATCTCTAGAGCACTGATTAACAGATGCAAAACACACTTTACACTACAAATGACTCTATAATGAGAAATTATGTAAAGTACAAGCCAGGCAGTGGGCCAGAAAAGAGAGAGCTGTTTATGGCCTTGTCCCTCTCACTTCATTTTACTCGTATTGCTCTCTCTCACACACTCAGGTCAATTTGATTTATCGTGCAGATCAGAGCTGCTAGCTGATGAATGTTTTACGGTAACATCATCACATGGCTCCTTTGAATACTTTGCAGTTCACATCAATACCTGTGTCTTCTGTGATCTGATGATCAAATATCAGTGCCTCAGCGATTTTGCAAGGGGTAGTGCAGGTAGTGATTCAGGTTCATACTGTTCATTGTAGTGTATGCTGAGGGCTAGTACATTAAGTGTAATATGAGCTATAAGTCAGCAGATGGAGTCACATACTCTTCCTGGTGTGTGTGTGTGTGTGTGTGTGTGTGTGTTCTTGTGGCTCTTGGAATGCTGTGTCATGTGCTCGCGCTGTGCTGTGTTTATTTTTCCTCTCCATGGCCACACAAGGCCGCCGGGTATTCCTAGCTTGCTATTGAGTAACTGACTCATGAGTCATGTTCTATTTGCCTTTTAGACGTAAACACAGCACGCTCCCGAGATTAAAGACAGATCTTTTTATTGTATCATTGTAACTCCACAACGTGCATCTAATCATTTTGTTCTGAGCCCTTTCTAATGTACAGTGTATCCACTGCGTGCTGGCATGCACGTTCATCGCTAGAAATTATATTGGGCTTTAAAAAAGTCAGGCCTTTAAAATAATAATGGCAAAATAATAATGGAAAAATAGCACTAATTGGAGAAAAGTTCTTTCTTTTGTGCTTTTATGCTCTTGGGGGCTGTGTTTTGGTTCTACTGAGATGTGCTGACCTTTGGCGAACTCTGCTTTGACCCTGAGCTCAGATTTATGACACATGACAGTAAAATAGAGCAACATGTGTCCACAATATGTGCCCAAGTTTAATTATCAGTTTACTAAGACCGCATTTTATCATGTAAACTGCATGTAGCTCTGCCCACTGGGGTTTAAAAGACTGTCAGCAAGCTCAAGAGTAAACAGAAAATGAAAGCTCAGTGATGAAGAGAGAGTGGTGTTGATTAAACTTTTTCCTACACAAACCTTTTCCAGCTGTGTAAGTCCGCTTTGACTAAGAAAACAGAATTGTGAATTTGAGAACCACGGATGTATCATGACATGTTCTGCATCATACATGTGTAACTGATCCTAAGAGTTGATCTAAAGGCAAACACTCTTTCAGCTTGTGTTTCTAGGTCATGTCTTCATCCAGCATGGGTTTACCTGCTCCTGTCTCTCAGCAACATGTCTCTGAAACACTAAAGCAAGTTTACACCTACATCTTTAGTTGATGGAGTGGAACTTGGAATCATGAGTCAGAGTCGGTAGTTGGTAGTTTAGTTCATTGACGCTTTGGAATTGCTGAACCGCTGTAGAACATCTACTTCCGTGTGGAACGATCAGTCACTGCTTTTATAACATGGTCAGCGCTTGAGCACAGACATGAGATCAGTCACATCTGAGCCAGGTGATTCTTGCGGTTGTTCGATGAGAATGGAGTTTGCCAAAGTTGCGAGACGTTTTTCTATTTACATTTATGGCATTTACCAGATGCTTTTATCCAAAGCGACTTTAATTCCCTAATTACAGGGGGCAGTTTCCTTGGAGCAACTTGGGGTTAAGGGTCTTGCTCTGGAACCTAATGGTGGTATGCTGAAGGTAGGATTCGAACCCATGGTCCAGAGGCAAGTATTCTACCCACTGAGCTACCTCCACCCACCTACTGAGCTACCTCCACTCAGGGAGGTAGTGCGGGTCCTCAGGTTTTAACAGCCTCGACAGTTTTTTACAACGCTCACTCCCATAACTAGTTTGGTTGTGCGCCGCAGAACAATACGCAGTAACGCGACGTATGAGCAAGGGAGCTGTAGTCCCCCAGTACACTTACCTACATCATTTTAGACACTGATTTTTTGTCATTTTTTCTGTTACGACAGTACAGTGTACAAGTACATATATATCCTATCTTTTCTAGATAGGAACATTAATGAGCTCCCCCCTCCCCCATTCAAATTACGCAGTTTCAGATTCAAACTTTATTTGAAATACAACTCCCTTTTCTAACTGAGCGAAAAACAAATGCAATAACAAATGGTGCAATTTCACCACTGTGGGTGAGAAATAAAGAGCATACTGAAGTTATAAACAAGAATAAACAACTCCACAAAAATGGCTGGGAAAATTACTTAAAAGAGGATCATATCAAGTCTCACACTTGAATTTGCAGCTGATGAAGAGTCAGCCCCTGCTGGAGGCTTGGCTGGGTGCACAAACTTGGCACTGTTTTCGCTAGCAGTGCTCGAGTGCGCCCCTCTGCAATACCTCTGCGCCCCCCAGTTTGGGAACCACTGGTCTAGTGTGTGTTTCTACTTGCACCAAAATTCGGGTGACATCACTCTCGCAGCAACAGATCTGTGTCGTAACTCGAGGACCCCCCGTGTATAGATAAGATTTTG
This sequence comes from Brachyalestes nurse, assembly GCA_037974405.1. Lineage (NCBI taxonomy): Eukaryota > Metazoa > Chordata > Actinopteri > Characiformes > Alestidae > Brachyalestes > Brachyalestes nurse. The sequence continues at coordinate 30,737,549 of JBBPCY010000136.1, read as the reverse complement.
GTCACTTCATTTGAATGGTCCCCTGTAGAACTTTCTATATGTGATATAAAACTTTCTATATATATAAAATAATACTACAGATCCTTTCATTGTTAACAGACTATTTGTATAAACTCAGTGGATCATGTAAGTTTAAGATTAGGATTGGCTTTAATTCCGTTTAGGATTAGATTGAATAGAATTTTTTAGAATTCAATTAAAATAGAATTCAATTTAAAATTCCGTTACATTTATCAGATCTTTAGTTCAGTGTTTGTGAAAGGCAAGCTAAGCTTCTACAGCCAAATAAAGTGCTATCAAGATTTTTAGTTAGTAGGGAAGGTCAGAAAGTCATTATATCCTGTGACAAAGTTGCTAACTTGGCAACCTTGGGTGCATATTTATTCCCACATTATTAATATGGAATTGTAACACTGCTCGAACCACTCAGTGTGAATTGTTTCTGAGATAATATTCATTGTAGATGAAGTGAGTTCAGTTAATCATCTCTCATTTTCTCCTGACAGCACATCTCCTTCATTGTTCTCCACTCATTCCCTTTACAGTCTCTGTTCCCTCGGCTGGGATAAAGACGGCTTAGATAATTCGCTCCAAATGAATTGCTCTTATCAGAAAAGAGGATTTTACACAGGATGTCCCTTGCAAAACAATACATTTCATAAACATGTGGGCAACATTCATTTCAGTGTGAAGAACTGTGGTTCAGTGCAAAGGCCATATACTTCTTTTATTAATCCTTAGAATAGCAAAAACTGATTTCAAGAAATAAAAACCATGTAAAACAGTTTAAAACCGGTGTTTGTTCTCCTACATGCTCGCCATTTGCTGCTCTTTCACTCGGCGCGCCGCCACTCAGCCGCTCTCCGGACCCCTCCCACTTGTGGGCAGAAACTATACTGAAATTTCTCCTGGGTTCAAAGATCTTGTGGTCTTTTTTTGTCTTTTTAGACCTAAAAGTGTGAGCCTTTTTTGTTTTAGGTGATGTTCCTTTAAAGGTTGCTGCAAATGCAGTAGATCTACAGTGTATAAGATCACTTACTTACTTATTAATCTGATTTACCCAGCTTCCTACTGACAACAGATGTAGTCAAGCAAGATATATATTTTGAGTCCATATTTCCCTGAAACTTCTCCCAACCCAGTCAAAAGACATCCAGCTCTAGCAAAAGAGCAGCAAATGGTAAGCATGTAGAAGAGCAAACACTGGTTTTAGACCGTTGTTTGTTGAAATCAGATTTTACTAATACACTCTGAATTTTAAGGGTTAAGAATACGCAATTCAGATGGATGGGTGGGTGAATTTGGGATAAAAATCAGATACATAATACATATATATTTAGATATATAATTTGAAGAACATTATCATGGTGCTGAAAAAATAAAAGACGTTGGATCACGGGAGATCTTTCAGGATACTTCAGGAACTTTCAAGAAACGGCACGCCGAGTGATGGCACAGTAAATGGTGAGCGTGTAGGAGAGTGGAGACTGGTTTTAGACTGTTTAACATATTTCACTAATACGCTCTGAGTTCTAATGCTTAATGGACAAATACTGAATGTCTTTCTGTAGCTTGTAGAGAGTGATTTTGTGCGGATGTGATGCAGGGCCTGTGGGGAAGTTGCAGACAGAGTTTTTGTGATCTTTGATCTTCAGTTGTCTCCTGAAGGTCCTGGAGGCAAACACATCTGTTCCAGCTTTTCCTTCACCATCAGAGGCACATCCTCTAATTACTGTCACTTCCTGCTCCATACAAACCCTTTTGAGTTTAAATTACAACAGAGCAGCACTCCTCACTTCTCTGGAACACACTGAAAGCCAACCGTTTACACTCCAGCCTATTAGCGCCCCCATCCAGCACATTCCATCTGCTCCTCCTTTCTCTCCAAAGAATGCTGTTGTATCTAGCCATGACATCATTGCTCTTAATCACTTCCAGTCCGAGCTGTGGCGCGTTACGCTCTCGTTTTTGTGCTTCGTCCATCTTCATACATCTGCTTTTTGCAGAAGCAAAGGCGGGAAACAACGCATGACATCAGCGGCCGGAGGGCTTCAATTGGCCCGAGGGGCAGAAGGTTATGAAATTAAGGTTTATGAATGGCTACAAGGACTTTTTTTTTCTTTTTTCGAACCTGCTGGTTTGCATTAACACATTCAACCATCCCTTGCGAGTGAGGCCCCCTCTTTTTCATTTCATTTTTTCCCTTCATTTTTCTTCCTCCTCTTTGTTTTCGTAAGGCCGAGAGGCGGGTAGAGGCCCGGCGTAAGTTGCTGGAAAGATCTCCACTCGCATTCCTGCTAAAAGCTGAGTCTCGCGCTGTAGCTGAAGTTCATGAAGGGCTGCAGTAGTAAAGCTCAAATGGTGTGGGAGTTATGGAAGGCTTAATATGTGACTGCTTTGGGGTTTAGTTGTATTGCAGGCACGTGCGCTGGGCTGGAGCGGAGACTGTCAGGGGAGTGCTCAGATACTCACAGACTGTCCAGTTGGAACCCTCGTCCATGATATTATTGCTTGGCCAGAGCTGCAGCTGGTCGGAACAGTTGTTTGGGAGAAGTCAAGCACTTAAGTGCGTCTGGACAAATCTTATTAGACTTTACATCGAGACTGCAAAGTGTAATTTCTGTGCACTTTGCAGTATATTAAGCCCATAAAACACAAGGCTTTCACATTCAGGTTTCATCAATCATTCCTTGGTGAACAAATTAAGAGTTATATTTAAGTTCCAGAAGTGAGGAATGGAACCCTGAACTGACTTTGACTGACTGAAATGACTTTGTTCATGAGAACAGAAATAGCTCAGAAACTGTGACTGATCGAGTTGCTCGCAGCAAACAGTTAAAAAACAAAACAGTATTGGTTACATATTATGGCCTTCTGCGCTATTCATATTCCAAAAAGATTAGTATCGTGATAATGATACTCAAATGATATATCTAAGGCCCTATGAACTTTTCCACAAATTCAGTTTCTGTCTTTTCATTTTCCATCCATCCATTTTCAGAATTGCTTATTCTTAACCCTTACAACTCAGAGCGTATTAGTAAAGTCTAATTTCAACAAATAAAATGATCTAAAACAGTTTAAAACCGGTGTTTGTTCTCCCACACGCCCGCTGTTTGCTGCTCTTTCACTTGGCACGCCGCCGCTATGCCGCTCTCCGGACCCATATCCATGTCTTTGAAAGCCATTTTTCATCTCAATTCCACAATTAAGTTCTCAATATCAAAAATCCCCATAGGGCCCTATTTATCATGCAACTTTGCTTTATATTAGCTTTTTCTTGCCCTAAGTATCCCTGTGAGACTGGAATTTATTCTGTCATGTCTCGCTCTGATTCTCTTGGCTGGCCTTCATAAGTCTTGCTGTAACAATGATTATGACGGGATCCCAAAATGCCATAAAAACAACATGTCAGACAGCTTACGAAGCCAATGACTCATTCTGACACCTGTTATTAATGTAATTCGCCTTGTGCTCAAGCTTTCTCATTACGCTAACATGGCGTATCAAGTGAAACAATGTATGTTTCTGAGATGAAAAGGAAATTTGAGTAGAAATACATTGTTCCATCATTGGGACTTTTTTGGTCTGTGGTGAAAGTGAATGAAATAATCATAAGCAGGCCAGAAATGGTCCCCGTTCCAGGAAGGAGAACAGGACTGGCTTTAGATGAAGGCTGTAAGTTTCAGCACGGATTACTCAGAGCCGTGTCACTTCTGCTCTTTGTGTTTCAGTGTGTGAGCAGAGTGAGTGGAAACCTCATCAGTTAGATGTATGAGATTTAGAAGGCGCGAGTAGACAGAGAGACCACTTTCATGATTTAAGGTTCCATACCTCTTCATAATCCTACACCACACACATTACTGTGGGAAAAGGGGCCCTAAATGGAATTCTGTCCCAGAGTTACTGTGGGAATCATGCTTGGTTAAAATGCTCTGTTTAAAGGGATAGATGTTAATAATGCTAATGTAGTGGGTAACATCTCAGCCTTTCAAGCAAAAGACTGGCATTTGATTTCTAGCCTGGGTGACACCACACCACACAAGTAAGAGTCCTTGGGCAAGACTCCTAACACTACATTCACCTACAGCTGTGATATGCAAAAACTGTGAGTCACTTTGGCTAAAAGCATCTGCCAAAATGATATAAATGTTGCTAACAATGAATGAAAGTAGTTACTAATTATCATTATTGCATGGTGACCACTAGCTCCCATTCACTGTTGCCATGAATGGCTGAATTATTGCTTTCATTTCTTTCATTCTTATTACATAGTTTCTCTCTTATGATGAAATTCCAAAATGTGCTGAAAATCAATGTGGTCCATAAAATATGATTCAAATGAAATGAGTGATCAGCCTGCACCCTAATAAGGCTCTTTCTACATAGAGCACAATATATGTCTTTAATGTTATCGTGATATTGACACCACAGAAGGCAAAGATATAAAAATGAACCTTCTAACCAATCAAAGTGTTTTTGCAGTAAGGTGTCCTGACTGATATCTGTCCCATTCAAATGTTCTTGATGATTCATCCAATGCAAAGAAAATAGTCCCTGCTCATTCACAAGGACTCATTCACAGACTGATGTCATGCGTATCATTACACATTACTCAACCCAGCAGTGGCACTAAAGCCCCAGCCACAACCTGGTACCTAATACACTCACACCAGCTCCGCACACAGTGCCACACCAGAGCTCCCTGTGGGAAAAAAAATATCTTATAAAGTTTTAAAATAGATTTTAAAAATTTAACGTTGTAAAATGTCTGAAAATTAGAATTAGAAAGATTAAAGCTGGAATCTAGGCCTATTGTAATGGACCTTGTATTTGCTACATTATGCCCAATCCAGTTCTCATGCCAACACACCATGTACAAAATACACTCCCGTAATGTTTTTCACCCTCGAGTCGCAGCCAGTTGAAAACAGGACTCAAGAGAAAAGGGCTGCTGCTGTGGTGCATTGGAGTAACACGAAATCATAGCATATTCATCAAATGGCTATTTCACATTAGTAGTCCAGCTGGTGGCCTGGTGGTTAGGGAGTTGTCCCTGTGATCGCAGGGTTGTGGGTTTGAATCCCAGGACTGTCATTCAAACCCACAACCCTGAGGTTCCCTTGAGTTAAGTGCGATCCCCGCACACTGCTTCCTGGGCACTGTGTCATTGGCTACCCATTGCCTTACTCAGGTAAGTGTGTTAAATGCTGGAAACCGAAATGGCCACGGTTTCATTAAATGAAACTGTTTAGAGTGTGTGTAAAATCAGTTTAGCGTGTGTTTCTCTGTCTAAATGTGTCTCACGTTTATCAGTGTCTAGGCGTCTAAATGAATTGATTTCAGGCTCCCAAGTGACACAACTATCCAAGCTTTGGCTCTTTCATTGGGAGATTGTGAGTCTTAGTCCCTGGTGATGTTGCAGCCATCGGGGAGGTTTCCACAACTAGCTGTCTTAGACCCCCTTTCTTAATGGGTAGGATGGGCCCTACCATCACTCAGCGCAGCTCTGGTATGCAGAGCTGTCCTCCAAATGTGTTGAGCTGTCCAGAAATGCTGCATTAGCAGCAGTTCAAAAAGATGTGGTGCTTTATGGAATGGAAATGGAAAAATGCTATATGGTGCCCTGGTGGTTGCCCCTGTAATTGGAAGGTTGTGAGTTCAAATCCCAGGACTGTCAGTGACACCACTGAGGTACCCTTGAGCACACTGCTCTCCGGATGCTGAGTTCCTTTCTGCCCACTGCTTCACTTGGTGAATGGATTAAATACAGAGAAAGAATTTCACATTGTTCACTCTGTGTGCTGTGGTGTGTTCACGGGTGACTATAAGGGACCATTTATATATATATATATATATATATATATGTGATATATGATATGGGATATATGTGTGTGTGTGTGTGTGTGTGTGTGAGAGAGTGTGTGTGTGTGAGTGTGTGTGTGTGTGTGTGTAAATGCTAAGGTAATTAGCAAAAATATAGGGTAGGTCAAAAACAAGCATTGTAAATAAAGTATACATGGCAAATGTTGTGCGTCATGTAAGTTTCAATATTGTACAGCAACCCAGCATTAACAAAATCTGTTACAAACTGAACATACTTTCAAATTAATTGTACTTTCAAATTAATTGTAAGTGTTGATGTGCTGATTCTCTTTGAATGTGTTGCAGTTCAAAAGCTCATTATGTCAGGTCATTCGGTCTGAACTCAAAGTAGAAAATCACACCTGGAGATGAAGGTGGCAGTGATGCCCACATATGTGGCAGCTGTCTGGAGGTTAGTCTTTTCCCCAAAAGAGTAACAGGGCATGGTTCCGTCACAGTGTTGCGAAGGGTTTGGGTTGTCCATTATGTCTCAGAGAGACAGATACATTCACACCATTACACTGGCTAAAATGCATTTTAAATCATCTCCTGAAGTAGTCTGAGTGATCCAGTTTGTTTTAAACATGATTCGGGTGCCAATTTGTATATAGAAACTCCCTATCCAGATATAATCCTGATATGCAAGACACATTAAATGATCAGGTGTAAACAGCACCTTAGAGACCACCTTACATAGAAGTCCAGCACCCAAATAATATAAAGGTAGGCAGTGGTTCTGTGGTCAGAAACCGTCTGCTGATGAATGGGATAGAGGTAAACTGCAACAGATGGTCTGTCTGTAATTATACAGTGATATCAGACCAATAAGAAACAAAAAATCTTATTGGTCTGTGAGAGGAAACACAAAAGAAGGCTAGTGAGTGAAAGTCCAAAAGTAGTTGTTTCTATGGAATGCTTCTCTTCAAAATGTCACTGTAGCAGTGGACAATTGTACTTGGCCACTATAGGAACAAGCACAATGTTAAATTAGAGTCAATTCACCACCTCACAGACGTCTGCTGTCATCCACTTCATCTCAAAGAGCTCAAAGTGGCAGATGTTAATATGGACACAAACATGCACACACACCCACATACACACAAACACACAAACACACATACACACAAACATACATACAAGCACATTTTCCTTCTGGCAATCTGTTGTTTGAAGTTTTAGATGCAACGAGGCCAAAGGAAGCAATCAATTTCTCCACAGGGACACGAACGTCCAGCCTGCTAATTAGAGGACCCGACCAGTTTCATTTTGAGGTGCCCTTGTAAAAAGTGCACGGCCATCTGGGAATTATTCTCAACTTTTTCAATCACCCCAGCCACCATTATTCACCAAACATCCCAGGTTCTGAGGCGTTTGGGCCAGTCACACTTCAAACGCCACCCCCCCTTTCTCCTTTCCCCAGTCAACTCTGGGGCAATTACCCGCAGTCCCCTTACACAGTCACTGGAGCCTCCAGCATATCCATTAACCGCCTGGACTGGAGCTCATGCATGACCACTGGGTTTCTGCACTGAGATCAGTCTTAAAAAAGGGTCAAATGTTTGGAGAGCACTGCGGGTTTGGAGGCAGAGGGTGACACAGAGTGTGTGTCCTTCTGAGAGAGAGTGTGTAGTCTAAACAGCCCCGGTGTGTTTGGTGTGACTCATAAACAAACAGAGGGGAGAAAAGCAGGGTTGTAGCACAGAAGAGCTGAGAGAAAGATCTGCAGAGATAGGGAATAACAAGGACATTTATATCTCTCTCTTTCTGTAGGTCACTCTCTCTCTCTCTCTCTCTCTCTCTCTCTCTATATATATATATATATACAGAGAGAGAGAGAAAGTGTGATATACACATAAGAATATAAGAATATATGCATGTATCTATATAGCACTATCTCTCCTTCTATATCCTTCTGTTCCTCTTTGTTTCTTTCTCTCTCTCTCTCTCTCCCTCTCTCCCAGTGTGCAGAAGGCACTATTTATAGAGGTGCGTCCCCCCACTTGCCGACCCACACTAACATTCCTCTTCTGCCTTTGAAGGGAGTCAGTACAATCATCCTGCCATCTCTCTCTCTCTATCTCTCCATCTCTCTCTCTTTTTCTCTCCCTCTATTTCTTTTCGACACACATACACACACTTGCCTTACCCTTTTTATTCATACTATTCCTCTCTCTCTCTCTCTTTTTCTGGACTTTTTCCTGATTCTTGCGAATACATTGACAAATACCAAAACTCTCTCTCTCTTTTCCATTTATCCCTCCCTTTCCTCCCTCCCTCTCTCTCTCTGTCTCTTTCTCTCTGTCTTTCTGTCCTTCCATTCACACACAGCACACACCCCCTTTTTTTCTCTGGAGCCCCCACCCCCTTCACACTCCCTCCTCGAGAGCAGTGGGCCAGTACAGAGAGACACAGAGAGAGAGTGAGGGAGAGAGAGAGAGGCTCGTCCGTTTGCGATGGATTACTCAAGTTACCGGGCTGCTTTTCCAGCCGGCTGGCCTGGAGTGGGGCTGCACAGCTGTAGGCTGGGCTGATGGTCTTCAATTGTGTGCGTTTTTTTTCCACGGTCAGATATGTGGTGTTTGCAGTGCAACTCGGAGAAGACCCAGTCTCTGCTGGAGCTGGAGCTGGATGGCTGGTAAGGCTGTGTATGTGAATGTGTTTATGACAGGTAGTGAGATAGTAAGTTTGAAGGGGTTACCTGCTGGTAGTTGTTTCTGAATAAATCTTATTTATATACTGTACTAGATTATTAGATGGTGTGGTGGTCTCTGGGGGCAGCTAACATTAAGTGACATCACTGACCCTCACTGACCCTCAAGTTCCACAGCTTTGTATGTAGTTGGATAGATAGATAGATGGATAGATGGATGGATGGATGGATGGATGGATGGCTAGATAGATAGATAGATAGATAGATAGATAGATAGATAGATAGATAGATAGATAGATAGACATACAGACAGATACACAGACAGATAGGCAGTTTGGCAAATCTCTATTTTATAAACACAAAGTCATGCTGTGTTTATGCAGCACTGTCCAAACAACCACAATGACATACCCACTCTCAACAAGGATGACTAAGTAACTTTATATTAACAATGGGAACATGCAAATGAGCTAATTTCCATATTTTAGCATTGCCCCACCCACACCAGAGAGGACAGTTAGAAATAGCAGGTCAGCGCCATCCCATTGGCCTTTTGACAGCACGTGTTTAACACGCGCCCAGTCAAAGCCAGGCACCGAGCTATCCACACTTGTGCACAAGGAATGACTGAATTATTAACGAGCGAGAAGCGTGTGACACTTTGTTAGACAGAGCGTTGTTCCTAAAAGAGGTTCAGGTGGGCTATGCATGGCTGCCTCGAGCCAGGCTTCACTCAAAGAGAGATTTCTGAAAAGAGAGTGTGTGGTTTATTCATGAAGGCATCTTAGTGACCACTCTCCAGAATCGGGTGTTGTTTTGAAAGGTCTGTGCACAGCCTGTTAAATATTACATATGTTTCAGCCATTCATCGTTAGTCTTGATGTTGTGAAGAACATACAATCTTTCTTAGATCCTCTTTGTCAACATAAGCAGACTTTTGCAGAGTATGTGCAGTTTCATACACATTTTTATCCAAATTGTTGTATAGTCAGGAAACCTTGGGTACATATAATACACTGTGGAACATTCAGGCAACTACACCAGTAGCATTACTGTGGATGCCCTCCAGACAGAAGGTGTTTTTTAGTCTGTGATATATTGGACTCAACAGTGTCACATTTCAACAGTGCCAGAACAGATCAGGAAACAGCTTGCATAAGGGGATCTCTTCTGCTTCCTCAACTTCACATAACACTACCTCTCCCACAAGAACTAGCTTTAACATCTAGCGCTGTCAGTTCTGACTGCAAAGACCAGCTGATATGAACCGCACTTATTGGAAATGATACCTTTTGATGGGGCTGTTGCTGATTGCATAATGTCTGGCGTTCTCCCCTGCCCATCGCCATTTGCCTTGCCAGTTCCTCCAGCTTCTTGCCAGCTACATTACACCATGCTGTCTGTCCCAAGCTGGTCTTGGCTCATCTCTGAAAGCAGCAATGCACTATTTGCATTATGGTTGAACTGGAACACCAGCAAATGGCTCAATCCTGTGTCTTAAAGGGGCATTTAATATGTTATTTATTTGGCCATGTAATACTCAATAGCACAGCATGGTCTCCCAGCCACACAATTGTGTCAGAACCCACAGTGTTGTTCTGCTGTTCTGCTTTCATTCATTCTCATGCTGCAGGTCCTAATCCATTATGCGAATACACCGTAAGACCATTTGGAATCTCTAACGATCCTGACCGCTCACATTGATCTAAAGGCAAAGTACACCCATGCTGCTATCTTGCATTAGAGTTTCTGTCCTCATCTCAGTCATGCTACTCGTGGAAAAAATAAGGACACCGACAAAAAATGCCTGCAGATTGCAATGGACCCTGTTGTGGAAAATAGTGAAAGTGAAAGCTAAAAGGCTAAAAAGTGTCCTTTTTCACCATTCCTCCTAAATAAGGTGATAAACTTTGCAAAGAGAGGTTAGATGCACTTTGAGAGAGTGGCAATAAACTGAAAATAAAATGGGAGGACTGTGAGAGAGACTGAAAAGTTGAACTAGTGAGGTGGCTAGCAAAGAAACTTTGAGGTGCCTGCCCGACAATATCCACCTTCAAAATTGGATTTACTTTTAAGATTTGTCATCAAGGGAAGCGCCTTTCCAATACTCAGACCAGGACATTTTATAGGCATTTTAAGGATTGGCCAGGGGGTCCCTTTCATAGACTGCCTCCCTTTGTAGTAGTAGTAAATACAACATCTCCATATTGCCTATAGAGCAGGGGAAAGACATCTGTTTTGCTGTGTTCTTCAGAAACATGTGGTGAACCAGTTGAGGATGCTGTCATACTGTAGGGTGATAGCACAGTGTGTGGGGAACTACAGGCACATGCAGACACACACACACACACAGAAATGTACTGCTCAGGCCTGCTCTTCATTAACAGGTTGGATTCCCAGAACTCCAGTGGACCTTTTCCTGCCCTCCACCCACCCACCCCCTTTCCTCGCCTCCTGCCATCTATCCCTGCTTACTCACTGGACTGGGAATGTTGGAATTTTTCCCCGACTTGTGATGGAATACATTAACCTCCAGTGCTGTTTGTCTAGAGCCCAAAGGAACACTTAAGGGATGTTTGAGGGAAATTTCAGCGGGAAGGTAGGGGGAAGGTTTAAGGGGAGAACGCTGAGGGAAATATGGGGGTAAGAATGAGACTAATTTGACACAAAGATAGAGGGATGTTTGAGGGTGAACGTTTGGGTGAGTTTTATGGGGAAGAAGCTTGAAGAAAATTTGGGAAAAAGATGAGAGACATTTGGGGAGAAGGTTGAGGGACATTTGTGTGGAATGTTGAGGGAAGTTTGGGGGGAAGGTTGAACGTTTGTGTAGCAGTTTGAAGGACGTTTGAAAGGAAGTGTAGGGGTGACTTTCATGGGGAAAATGGGTCAAGCGCTCAGCTGTGTGGACATGGTCAGTAGGGTCTGGCCTCCTATGTAAATCACTGGCAGCTGAACATACCTCCACATCCTCCTGCCAGCCTGTCAGGAAACAAGCACGCAACTCCAGTCAGTCTCACCGGGGAGATGAAACACAACACCCCCTCCCCCTTTAGGAGCCACTGCTTGCATATGGTCCCCCAACATTCCTATCATGTTAATCATTCTTTGCTTTGCCGTTGAATTTATAACATTCTGAGCAGGTAGGACTGGGTGAGTTATCATTACCAGACTTACTTACTGGAGGTGACAACCTGAGACAATGGTCATTTAGACCTGTCAAGTCCCTGATATTTTACTAAAAACCTTTCTTGTTATTCACTTCAGGGATGTTGTGGTTCTCATTTGGTTTTCAGTTTAGTAATGTCTCTTCCATGACCTAAGCGATCCTTTTATTTCTAATGGATAAAGGCCTTTAAAATTGCTAGACACTGGCTAAGCTGGTGAATCTGGAAAGAATTTTTACGTGTGCGGTGGGAGACATTTGAAAAGAGATCCCATTTAAATGCTTCGTATTGTAAATGCTTGCCTTGCATTTTTGGCGGTCACCCATGATTTATTCGCGTTCAGAGAGGGTAGGATTTTGGAATGTGCATGCAGCCATACATTAAAACGTTTCAGCTGGTGGAAGGTTCAGTTGGTTAGAAGATGTGTGTGGGGTTTTTCGGGTGGTCGTTTTTAAAATTTGTGTGTGGCAGTGATGTTACATGAGGCACCAATCCTCTCTTATATGCACCGAAACAGCTGCTCTTCAAGAAAAGTCTTTTTCTGACTTTGCGAAGGTGAGACTGCCTGTGGGAGTCTCTTGGTTTTTCTCTTGCTAACACACAGCCACACACACACACACACACACACACACACACTCAGACATGTACACTTTCACACTTTCACCCTTACCTGTCAACCCTCTCAACTGATGTGCAAAATCTGTTCTATCTAGACTACTTTCTTTGCCCTTTGCTTTCAGATTAATTGTGTGTAAGTAATTGCACTCATTTTTGCCCATTTTTCTTCCACTTTTCTTGCGCTGGTAGGCCAAAGATACCCACATGCCTCTACTAAAAACACCACATCATATTATGACATGCTTCTTTTGCAGTGAGCATGAGGCAAGAGTCTTTATAGTCTCAATTCCTGCAGTAATTCACCAGTCTATACCAGTAAAAGTCTTTGCACAAGACTCCTAAATCTACACTTTTCTACATGATGCATTTTTACCACTTCTCAAAAATTTGAGAAGAAACATGATTTTCCATTATATGGGCCCATTAAGAAATATGTGTAAGTTGTTGTGTATATGTACATAAATGCTGAAAACGTAAATGTAGTTTTATATTTACATTACAGGGATCCATTTTTGAAAGCCTCGTCTTGTTTTGCTGAAAGACAAAATGTCTTTTTTTGACACTGGAACAAACAAAACATCTGACTTGAAACCTGTACAAATATATTTGTAAATGTAATTGTATAATATATGTATAAACTAAATATGTAATTCCCCAGACTATAGAGCCTTTGGGGGTTATTCCTTTAGGAAAGAAATAACAATACTAGGGCCACAACTTTTTGAAGTAAAAAGAAAAAAATACCAAAAAGAAATCAATAACTATAGACTTCTAAGGTTTAAGGAAAGTGTGCTGGACTGATTGGATTTTCATGCTGTGCTAATGGACAAGGACATGGATGATGTCTGTAAATTCTGCCTTACCTCACCTTACGTGTGTGGTCATGACTTGCAAGAAGCAAAGATGCGTGTCTAAAATTGCATGTCAGGGATGTGTGTCTAAAATTATAATACAAGCATTTACATGAATTACAACGATTTTGGAACATTGCAATAGTTCCACTCATGTTTGTGTGTATGATCACTAACAGTGAAGTACAAAGGTGGGAGCATCATGGTATGGGCCTGTTTCTCTGCGTGCAACATTATAATGTTGGAAACAGGAATTGAACGATGTACCGCGAGAGATTATTGGACAATTAGCCTTGTTGGCCATGAAAGGTTGTTTCAACTAGAGCATCAGAAGTCCAGCCAGATGAGTTCCCTAAGAGATCTGAATGTGCCTGTCTGGTCTAATCAATCTCCTGATTCAAATCCTAATGAAAGGTCTGGAGTTTCTGAGTGCATTAGAGGGACCATGGTAACTTTGCGGAGCTGATAATGGTTTGTCAAAAGAAATGGGGAAAATTAAACCAGTGTTGCAAAAAGCTGATTACTTACTTACTTGCTGACAAGGACTGCAGCAAAGTGCTAATATTGTTCATTAAATATTCATTTTTAACCTAGCTTTGTTTATGTTTATTAGTATTTGTAAGTGGATGGCTGGCTGACTCCCTCTGGTGGCTAAGAATGGTCTGACAGGTGGCCCAGCTACAGGCTGGGTTGTTACAGATTTATGCCCTGGATGGATATTAAATAAAAAATACAGATGTGTCTGAATCCTTGTTTCTCCTCACTGTATATGTGTACTGTATTTCATGATCAGTTGCTGCTCTCAGACTGAATGTGGGTCCTTCCTGAAACATTTGCTGTAAAGTGACTTATGTCTGCTTTGCTCAGACTGGTTTATGAACTGGTTCATTTTTTATACCAAAGCCACAGACAAGAACTAGTTTACCCAGGGCCAAATGTAACCAACCTATATAATATGTTTAGAAGCCCAAAGCCACAATCATGCATGTCGGTCTCATTTGTTTGGGTCACCCAAAAGCAGCTTTATAGAAAATTTGGTTTGGGCTCTTCATGAGCCGGCTGAAGGCAATGACAAGAGAGCTCTCTAAGATAGTTTAAAGACGAAACCTTGAGAGAAGATTAGCTAACTGCAGCAGTTAACTTAAATTTTTGAGTTAAATTCTTCTTGACAGATCAAAGTGCACCAAGTTGTTCAGTGCAGAGGCCTGCTAGTGGAAACAGTACTGATGGGCTGTGAGGGGAAAGAACACAAAAGAAGGATTGTCTGAACTTTTTATCAAAAGGTGCTTTAGGAAACCAAACATGATTCTTCTACAGCATTGCACCAACGAACCCTTCTTTTCAATGTGCAGATTCCTGAAGCAGTCCCAGTCCCAGTAGTAGTAGTAGTAGCAGCAGGAATCGTAGTAGTAATAGTAGCAGTAGCAGTAGTAGTAGTACTAGTAGTAGTATTAATAGTATAGCAGTAATAGTAGTAGTAGTAGTAGTAGTAGCAGTAGTAGTAGCAGTAGTAGTAGTAGTAATAGTAGTAGCAGTAGTAGTAGCAGTAGTAGTAGTAGTAGTAATAGTAGTAGCAGTAGTTGTAGTAGTATTAATAGTATAGCAGTAATAGTAGTAATAGCAGTAGTAGCAGTAGTAGTAGTAGCAGTAATAATAGTAGTAGTATATCAGTAGTAGTAGTATGGCAGTAGCAGTATGGCAGTAGTAGTAGTAGCAGTAGCAGCATATCAGTCATAGTAGTAGTATTAATAGTATAGCAGTAGTAGTGTACAAGGTTAGTAGTGGTGGTAGTAGGGAGGGAGGTAGGGAGGGAGGGATGGATGGATGGATGGATGGATGGAAAGAAATAAATAAAAATTCAGTAGTAGTAGTAGTGATATATACTTTATTCATCCCAGAAGGAAATTCAGCTGTAGTACTAGCAAGAAGTGTAGTTGTATATAATTGTCATATCATTGTCATTTGAATATCATGATACAACTTTCAGTCCTTTTCTCCCGCCTCTAGGTTCAGGTCATATGAGCATCAGTCCTGCACAACTCTTTCTCTCTCTCCTTCCCTTTTTCTCGGCCCTTGTGAGTGTTATGGTTGTACATGGCCTATATGGATGTCTAGCATTTCGAGCAGCCTGCTAGGTGGAATTGCCGTAGAGGTGGGAGGGAGTAGCGCGTCACAGTTTGCTGTGACAGATGGTGGAGGAGATTCAGTCCATGAGCCATTATGCAAGAAGTGTGAATTTCAGCATGTCACAAGAAGCCTAAACCACCACCACAACAACGGCAGCAGTTGTCAGTGTATGTGCACTTGTGGTGCAAACTGGTATATAGTCTTTTGACTCAGTGTCTGTTTGGTTTAGAACACAATACCAAGGTCATTAGAACCAAGGTCACTTGGTATAGTGTGTGTTTGTGAAGGGTACAGGCCCATTATACTTATTAAATCTGATTGTAGTGTATCTGAATATCAAATTATAAGCCTGTTATGATGTATTGTATTACACTATCTTAATGTATATTATGTCATGATGCAAAGAGTAACACAGTGAAGAATGCACTGAATTTACTGGATTCAGATTTGTACATTCTTTTCCAATAAATTACAAAGTCTTTCGCATTCAATAAATATACACTTGCAAAAAGTGTCATGTTTCAGTGTGTTTTCTATAGAGGATATGTACTAATTTTAACTTAATAATCAAAACTGTAATTTAATTACAAAAAACTCATCATTCAGTTCACTTACTTTAGGCAATAATGATAAAGTCAAATATTTTCACATTGTCAAATTAATTGCATATACATATAGTATTGTGCAAAAGTCTTGAGCCACCCCTCATTTCTTTAGATTTTGCTTTGGGTCATCTTGTTGGTGCAAAAATACCATTTATGCCTGTTGAACTGTCTTGTCTTTGGCATACTGAGTAGATTCAATTAAAAAGTGAACCCTTATAGTCACACGTGAACACACCACAGCACGCAGTGTGAACAGTGTGAAATTCTTTCTCTACTTAACCCATTCACCAAGCGAAGCAGTGGACTGCCAGTAATGAAGGGTGCCCAGGAAGCAGCGTGTGGGGACATCAGTGGTGCCACTAGCATTCTTAGGATTTCAACCCACAGCCTTCTGATTGCAGGGGCTCTTCCCTAACCACTAGACCACCAGCTGCCCCAAAATAAATGGGAATAAATGTTTTACTGCGACAGGCTGCAAAGTGCCTAAAGATACAAGGTGCCTAGATAAAGGTGTTCCAACCACTGTATACTAATCACCTGCCCGATCATCTAGTTAGATCAGTTGATTTTGTCGAATACCCCCAACTTCCCCACCAATCGTTCAACAAGACTTGCCCACAGCGTCAGAATGACCGTAGTGCATGTGAGGTGAAAGTGCCTCCTGTTCAAAGCGAAAGTTCCTTGTTTACACAGGCACAGACGGAGCTGCTGTTCAGACCTGCTCTGCTCCTGCCAGCCGTTCACCAGTCCGGCATACGACAGCCTCGAACATGTTGTCACAACTTGTTAGGAAATGTGTTCTTTCGTGGTCTTTTTATGCAAACATGACTGTTGATTTCTGTAACCACAAACCAGCGGTTCAGAGCAACAGCATGCACATGATGTGGTGTTCTGAGTAAATGATTGGTCCTCGGTCCGCTTTCATCAGAGCAGACTTTGTCTGTGTTGCACTTTGAGCTTCTTTTTTTTACTCTCCACGATGGTCGATAAGATTTGGAGGAAGAGTTGGGAGTTCTTTGGGAATAGGAGCCCTTTCCTTGGAAGACGGGTTGTGGAGAAGAAGAATGAGTGAGTAGAGCTTTATATTAGTGTAGCCAGGTGCTGTTGCCATAAGCTCAGGGGGTCTCAGGTGACCTAACACCGCGTCATTGGTCTTTCGAGTACCTGCTGGATTTGTTACATCGTCTCTGACTGCTGGTCTGAATGAATCCACTTTGTATATTGTTCAGTTCTCTCCTAATTCTGACAGCTGTAATTGCACATGTAATGTAATGTAACTTAATGGAATGTAATGTACAGTTGTTGGCAAAGGTTTAGTCAAAAGATGTTTTGTTGATATTCTAAGTGAAAACAGGTACACGTCTTCAGTCACAGAGAACATTTTAATCAACAGTTACTGTTTATTTGCTGAAATTAATACTATTTTTATACCATTAATATGTGGAAAAGCTTTGGCACATTTCATATTTCATGTTTTTGAAGTTTTTGCAAACTTCTTTAACTGACAATCAATATTTTTCATGTTTATTGCAGTGTTTTGACTCTACAGAATTAATATAATTCTGATGTATTGTCAGATTTCTGGAGGACATGGGTTCCGCTTCCATTGCCCCTCGGCTGATATTTTCCGTTATTGATATTTTCCACTTACTGACCCTGTAGTTTCTATCCCCTTCCTCTCACTCTCAGTTTGTTCTGCCACATAAACCTTAATTCCCCGTTTCGAGGAAAGTGTCCCAGATTACAGTGTATTTCAGTGTGTTGCACTCTTTTTTGGTTTTGAGGATGTTTAGTTTCTGTGGGTTTTTTGCCTTTTCCTTATTTCTCATCAATATTGAATGAATTTGCCTGTCTGTGTTTTACAGTGTGGAGGGGGAAGTGCAGAGCAGTGAGCCGACCCCTTCTCTGGACCGTGGGACAGGCTATGGCCCCCTGACCCACAGCTCCTCCATCAGCCCCGACACGTTTGACGGCTCGGGGTACGGCCAGACTGCCCAGCCTGGCCCCCAGCGTCCGCGGAGGCCCAAACTCCAGCACTCGCAGTCCATTCTTCGCAAGCAAGCCGAGGAGGAGGCCATCAAGCGCTCGCGCTCGCTATCCGAGAGCTATGAGCTCTCCACTGATCTGCAGGACAAGCAGGTACACGAACAGATGATGAGAAAATAGATCAGTGGCATTTACTGGCATAGCACACTGTGCTGATTAAAATGGCTTATTATACTTTGAGTGTAACTAAATACAGATGTTATGTATAGAAATATATGCACACATGAAATATAAAAATGCCCTACACAGGTTTAGGTGGAAATAGTTAGCAGATGGTTTAAGTCCTTTCAAGTAAAAAAAATATGTAACAACATATGTCATGTCAGTATTGAGGGGTATTAGTACTGGGCTGATATAATTAGTGGGGAGAAAGAATCAGTCCAATCCAATCCTGTAACAAATCTAGCCTGAAGTAGCACACATTCACAGTTTGTGATGTCTTAGTGTTAGCGGTGTATGAGTAGGACAGGCTTAAGTGAAGAGCTTCAATTAAAAAAAGCTTTGTATTTTGAAAAAACAGTATCAGACATTACTCAGGTTTCAGTATCAATATCAGAAAGGAAAAATGTTACATTGTGTCGTCTCTAACACAAATATAAAAAGCAGTCAAACCGGTAATTTGGAATAATGTCGATGAATGCCTACAGCAGGGGTGCCCCATGATGTGCACCCTCGTGACCCCATTCTTTGCGCATTTTTTGTGTTTTTCCAACTCTACACATCTGGCCAAATTCACAAGAAGCTAATTTATTATTTAATCAGATGTGCTGGATGAGACAAAGCAAAAACAATACGCATAGTGTGGGTTCAGCAGGACTGGGGTCAGGATTAGGGCTGAACAATTAA
>JBBPCY010000136.1:30703579-30715665 GCA_037974405.1 Brachyalestes nurse | reverse complement strand
TATATAACACGTCACTGCAATATGCAAATGAGCCTCTAACCTGTCACAGTGTTTCTCCAGGTGAGTTATTGGGTGTTTTAATGAGACCCCGATTGGCTGAGGTGTTTTTACAGGGCCCACATTCTACAGTTTCCCTTTCTTTTTGTTGGGCTGCTAAAAATATACTTCATAATTAATCAGATCTCAGTCTTATGCGATCGTTTTCCAATTTCTGTTTATCCCTCAGAATTAAGCCGGTGGTTACTGTGTCTGAAATATGTAAATGATCTCTTTTATGATTGGCTGCTCTGTATTACAGTTTAAACCGCTATAGGCTGAATAAGGAGACGTACATAAACATGTTGGTTTTATTAAAAAAGTTTTTTTTGGAGCCTACTTGCCGTTTACGGACTGTAAGGGGTCGGTGAGTGAGCGTGTATTTTGTAACTTTGACTGTGTGTACACACTGAAAGCCTTTTTACTCTCAGAACATTCAGCCTTTTAATATATTGAAAGTATGTTAATGCAATATGGAGCAGTAAAATAGCAACGGCAGCATTCTGAAGATGTTTAGCTCCACTGAACATTTCAGAATGAAGTGCTTTACCAGGATGTGCTCGGTCAAAGTCAAGCTGTTGCTTTTTTTTCTCCTTGTAGGTTGAGATTTCAGAGAAGTTCAGTATCCAGTCAAAAGTTTGGACACCCTTGATTTTGAGGGGTTTTTCTTTATTTTGAATAGTTGTCACGTTGTGTAATAATTGTGAAAACGTGTTGGTTTTTTGTAGGGCTGAGCAATTAATCGAAATCGTATCGAAATCGCAATGTGAATATGTGCAATTTCTAAATCGCTTTACAGCAAGATTTTTTCTGTGCTCCCGACTTTTCCCGCTATTTGAACCACACACGACGCAGAGCGCGAGAACAGCAGACTGAGCTTAATGACCAATAGACTGCAGAAACAGGGATGATGAGTTCAGCACAGGAGGACTTGGTGCCCAAAAAAAGTCAACATCTGTGGTGTGGGATTACTTTGGATACAGGAAAGATGATGTATCACAGAGCCAGGACATTTGTAAGACCTGTCAGTTTGTCATTGCGGCGAAACAGGGGAACACAACAAACCTATTTCAACACCTGAGGCAGCGTCACAAAGAGGTCTATGACTTGGCCTTATGTCTGTTTTAGAGACATGTTACAGGTCATTGATAAAGATCTATTTGGATCTATTTTTTTCCTTTGGAAAAATGTTTCATATTCACACTATAAACCATGTCTGTGTGTGGCAAAATCATGATTAAAATCGAAATTGCAATTTTATAAAAAAAAATCGTGATAGGTTTCTTTTGTCCATATCGCACAGCCCTAGTCAGGATCTCTTGCAAGACCTTTCAACTGAGTGGTTCCATGGATTGAATGGTTTTTAGGAAAGTGTGGCATCAGTCCAGATAGCCGTTTCTGGGACTTTTTTCGTATGTGTATATATAATATAATCTATTTTCTGAGGCCATTATGCTAATCTCTTGTTGGGTTTCTCAGGTGGAGATGCTAGAGAGGAAATATGGTGGACGTTTCATCAGCCGTCATGCCGCTCGCACCATTCAGACGGCGTTCCGCCAATACCAAATGAACAAGAACTTTGAGCGTCTCAGGAGTTCCATGTCAGAGAACCGCATGTCGCGGCGGATCGTTCTATCCAACATGAGGATGCAGTTTTCCTTTGAGGGACCTGAGAAAGTCCACAGCTCATTTTTCGAGGGCAAGCAGGTGTCCCTGACTGATGAGGGCAGTCAAATGGGAACCATGGTGCAAACCCAGAGTGGGGACATAGTCCCTGTGCGCATGGCTGCACCTTCAGCTCAGAACGACCTCAGTGATGCTATTACGGAGCTTGAGGACGCTTTCTCTAGGCAAGTTAAATCACTAGCAGAATCTATTGATGACGCCCTAAATTGTCGGAGTTTGCATGAAGAGGAGGAACAGCCAGAGCAGGTTCAGGACATGCAAGGGAAATTGCCCTACAAGGTGAAACCTGCTCATGGAGCTGACCGGCGCAAGCTTGACGAGATGATGGCGTCCTACAGCGATGTGACACTCTTCATTGACGAGGAGGACCTTTCACCCCCCATCCACCTTACGCACCACTCGGCAGACCCAGCATCCAGCACCGAGTCCGACCAGCGCGCCCAGTCCGTCAACTCTTCGCAGGAATACTGGTCTATGGACAACAAGGAGGACAAAGTGGACACTGACACCAGCTGCCGGAGCACGCCTTCGTTGGAGTGTCAGGAACCGAGACTTCGTATGGACCATCTGCCGCTGCTAACCATCGAACCACCCAGCGACAGCTCCGCAGACATGAGTGACCGCTCCGAGATTGACTCGGTAAAGAGACAGAACGTTTTCGAGCGGACCGTGGCCGGACCACAGGCCAGCCCCAAGCACATAGCGCATGGTCTACCTCCTAGAGGTCCATCCCTCTCTCGGGACGAGGAGCCAATCAGGCACAGGCATCGGCAGCTCGAGAGCCACCTGGCCATCAACGGGAACCGACAGAGTAAGTCGGAATCAGACTTTTCAGACGGGGATAATGACAGCATCAATAGCACTTCGAACTCAACTGACACCATCAACTGCAGCTCAGAGTCGTCGTCCCGGGACAGCGTGAGGGAGCAGACACTCAGCAAGCAGACGTACCACAAAGAGACGCGCAACAGCTGGGACTCGCCAGCCTTCAGCAATGACATCATCCGCAAACGCCACTACCGCATAGGTCTCAACCTTTTCAACAAGTATGTATTCTGCTGGATCTATATGTACCTTAGCTCAGGACTTCATGTTTCTGTTTTCATTCAGTTAATTTGGTGTTTATTAGTGTGATAAACTCTCCAAGTGGGAATTACATGGATTGGTTTACATTTGTTGGTTTAGCATTTTGATTTGCTCAGAAATATAATTTTTAATGGTTCCTAGAGGCCCGTTTTAGACGCCTTCTGAAATCATATAACAAGGAAGGTGTATATAACAAATTTGTTATACGGCATGTATAACAGATTTGTGTGTTTAGTACGGCATGTTTTGTTGATCTGAAGTGAAAATAGACACATCCTCTGCTGAGAACACAATAAAAATGTCTGTTTAACACATTGGGAAAAACAACATAAAACATAAAATGTGCCCATTTTGCACAGGCTACATTTTATGTTTTATTTTAATATGTTAAATTCAGCAAATAAACAATAATTGTGCCCTAAAAGCCACAGAGGTCTCTGTAGATGTGAAATTATTTTCACTTAGAAAATCAACAAAGCGTCTTTTGACCAGGGGTGTTCAAACTTTTGCACACAGCTGTACATGATAATAATTATGAATGCACCTCTGTCAGATTTTTGTATGTCCTCCACAAAAATTGAAGACCAAGTATTTGAAATATGCTCTCCCCCTCTTGTCAAAGACAGAAAGGTCTACTTCCGTTATTCTGACCGTACTGCACTAAGAACTGCATAATGAGTATAGAGGAGTCTGTTTAAGCCTGCAATGGAAAATGAATGCTTTTGTCAGCTGTGGAGATCAGAGGACCTGCCTGAAGTTGCATCACCTTCATTTAGTGCATGTGAAATTTGCCAGAAACAACTTGCACGTTAGCGGGTAATATCTGAGGAACATGTTTGCACTGGCAGAAAAAGTAGTCATAGTATTATGGTGCTGCCAGTCTTTTAATCTTTTGATTATCGGAGAAACGATCTTGTTCCATTCAGTGGAACTTTAAGAAATCCTTATCTGGAATTCAGATTAGCCACAGGACATTTTATTTTATTATTGAAACCTAAACATATTTGCTACCAAACTTGAGCAGTAGAACATTTGTTGTTTTTATTTCTACATTTTATAAATATAATGAAGACCTCAAAAGTACACTGTTCACATTGTTCAATTCTATAATGGTCTTTTATATAGGTAGGGATGTTACAACTGGCATGACATTTTTCAATACAGCAATAATAAGTGTCTGAAAATGTGACATATTTAAATATTATTGCATTTATTTTTATTTTATTTAATGTTTGACATTCTAAAAGTGCAACATTTGAAACTAAGCTGTTTTATAGTGCCCCGGACTAACATTATAGCCAGAAGCTAATCTGTTGACTCCAAGCTTATGTTAGTTTGAATGCAGCGGTACAATATGAAACAACATGGAGACCCTTCCTTGTCGCAACGGGGCTGAATGGATGATTTGTTTCAGATACTATGTTCTTCTTTTAATGAGAAGAACATAGTAATTAGGATGATGTGATGATCACAGTTCCAACTCTACAATGCTGTGATGGTAAAATACACTCTAAGATGTGTCCAAACTCTCTTCTGCAGTGACATCAGTACGTTCAAATCATTATTGAAAGAGTGTGTGACACTCTTTTCTGAGTGTCTGTTACAAGCAATTCTAAGCTTAAAATGACCTGCTTAGATGAGCTGCTATTATAACCACCGTCAGCATGCACCCACTAATACAACATAAGGGTGCTAATTGAAATGAGCATTATTGCAATAGAATTTGGATAAATACAGGCTTCTTATGAAGCAAATTCAAATGTTTCTGCATGAAGCACAGCCATGTAATGCAGTTCTCTTAATCTGACTGTAAGTGACTCAGTTTGACATCCTTTGATGAAGTGCCTTTTACATTGTGTGGAAGTTTTAGGATGCCTGAACCAATACAAATCAATATTTGTGACAAAATGCCTTTTTGAATTAACACTGAAAACCATTACTGACTGCTGATTGCAAAAAGGCAGAGCTGGATATCTTGGGATATCTCCTGAAAAAATTAATCCAGATCAGGGGGATATCTCTATGATATGTACACCACAGCACATTTGACACAATCACAATCACAGACATGATGTGAATATGCAGCTTGGGATAGAGGTAAATCAAGCCTACTTGATATATCCATATCAACCCATTTATGCCAGTCACCCATGATTTTTAGAGCAACATTACTCTAAGTGCACTTTTTCAGCCAAACTCAGTATTTCCTTTCTTCTCCACCATCTCTGGGGAATCACCCTCAAGCCAACACCACCATATGGAGCGGAGGTCTAGTTTATTTTTGTGGGGAAATGAACTTGACATCGGTGTGCCCCCTCCCTTAATTTGACTCCTTCCAGTTCTGCTCAAGATACATATTCCTTCCTCATGTAGCTCTTAATCAGGAAGAGTCTGAAAGACACTTCTTTCCCTTTTTGTGGCTTAATCCAAGGGTGTAACATGCTTAACATGCATCAGGAATAGATTTCATTCAGTTCCTTCAGTTATACAGTTACGCTTCATGACTTGGTCTTTCGTTCCAAATGTTATGCATGCAAGGAGAATTTGATATTAATATCCCTCCTAATGTTCAGTTCAAAGTCATAGTCGCTTCTATTGTCATTCTGTCCCATTGCAGATGTGTTGAGTGAAGAATATAGTTTCTCCAGTGTAGGACAGCAGCAGACAACTAATACAAAAACAGTAAACAGTAAATTGTCAAGTAAGAATAAATTATGAATGATATTTCTGGTAAAAGATGCATAGAATATAGATCAGGTGTGCTTTATAACTTAAAATCGTTTGAACTATACTTAGTTGCTTTCTTTGGAATGATGCTACTTAATGGGTGCTCTTAAGAGGTAAGAACCCATAGTTTAGGCTCCACCATAAAGGTTCCATTGTATTTTCTTTATATTTAGTTTTATACATACACATATCAGAGCTTGTCACACGGAGTGAAGTGAGCAGCTGTTGTTGATCCACTTTCAGAAAGCCGGAGAAAGGCATTCAGTACCTGACCGAGAGAGGCTTCGTTCCGGACACGCCTGTGGGCGTGGCCCACTTTCTGCTTCAGAGGAAGGGGCTGAGCCGGCAGATGATTGGCGAGTTCCTGGGGAACCGACAGAAACAGTTCAACAGGGATGTCCTGGAGTGAGTCTTTGCTTTCATTTTCTTCATAAAAATACTCCTTTTGGTCTTCTACAGGGGTGAAGGAAGAAAAATCTGCTTAAGTGAAAGTCACTCTAGTGTAGAAAATTAAGAAATAAATAAAAGTCTGGCCGTATTTTGAGATTAAATTAACTTAGCTGGGCACAAACTGTTCAGGTGAATTCATTTGATTTTTCAACATTTTGCATAGTTAACTGGTTAAATGGTGAAGTCATTCATATTGGTTTGGTATGAAATGTTCTGTTCTAGAGAGTCTGAATTATTCACAGTGGCGGTGAATGGAACCAGACATCTGAAGAGTTTATGGCCTCTAAAAGCTCCCTCGCTGAAATATATTAAATGGAATGTTTATGAATACACTGGAATGTTTATGGGACACTGTTCTACTACAGTTTTGGGACGGTTTCAGCTTAGAACATATTTTAAATACATTAATGGTGGGGACGTATATGAAGAGGATGGTTAGGCATTATTTCCAGATAAGCATTATACATAAAAACTCAGAAGAGATGTGAAAACAGCAGGAGCATGAAGCATGTAGGGTGAGGGTATGTGTGAGGGCTGTGTGATGGTTGACTGACAACTGGGACAAGAATCCGTGGAACTTAAATACATAACAGACTAGGACAGGAACCAATAACGAAACACAATCACTTTCACATAAACACGGGACCGAGGGCGGAGCTGTGGGGTGAATCCTGGCCACGCTATTGGACACCCCAAGCACCGCATCACAGTCGCTATTTTTTTTTTTATCCCATGCGGAACCTTTCCTGCACGGCAACATTTCTACCCGGGCACTTTTGCAGCGCACACACACATCATGTCTTCAGATGAACTGCTATCTGTAGCAGTGGTTCATATGCTAATCTATAATATCAGAGGAGAGATTGCGTTTGTACACTTATGTCAGTTGTCCCACCCGTTACTATGTATGCACGTATTTAATGGTTTAGGACCCATAGCAAGCTAACTCACAGGCAAGAATAGCTAAAAGTTAGATACACTGCCCATAATAATCCTTCTGATCACCATAGACCATGCTGAACATTTCTCAGCAAAGTAGTAATACCTGTTACAATTGTCTTTAAAATGTGCTACATTTGTATAACGAAGGCTTCTTTATCACTTTGTCTGCAGAAATAAGGAAAAAAGTTGGATATACTATATTATTTGATACTATATTATATTATTACCAATACCCTCATTCCAAAGGTTGTTGCGGTGTGTGGTTTAGGTGCCTTAAATCCTTAAATAAACCTGCACTTTATAATGAAACATGTGTGCCACCCAGCGCTGGACTGGCCAGGTTATGTAGTTCTGCAGGTAGTGAGTGTTGGGCTGGTATACTGTGTTCTTCATTAGAGTTCACCATAAATTAGGTGTATTGACTGGCAATTAATTGCCTTGATGCCTTTAAAATCTTAAACCCTGCACAAGTGCCTCATGTGTCCTCATTGCAGTGTCTTTCCAGATAATATCAATTAGGGCAGCGTCTGTGAAAGCAGTCTACGTTAGGTCCTTGGAGGATTGCCGCATGTCAGTACAGATTCCCTCTTCATCAGCTCAAACAGAGCCTGGCTAATTAAGTCCAGCCTACTCTGAAAATGAAGTCATCTCCTGAGCTGGCAGCTGCTCTCACACACTTTCCATGCTACATAAATTTCACACGCAGTCTATTAGTCATTCATCACTTACCCTAACAGAGTAAAAACTCTAAAGGACACTTGATCATTGTTGACCTGAATGATCCATTTTTTGTCAATTGGTACTCAAGACACTTTTCCATAGGTATACATGAACCGCGCTGTACCTAAACTGTACGTTTATGGCCAGTCGTCCCAAAACCACATCCATAAATTCCAACCAGCAGAAAGTTTTGTTATTCTGGTCTTTTATTATTTACAGTCTTGTTTTAGTTTTCAGATTTTTTCCTTGGCATTCCTTAGCCATGCAATGACAGCCCAGCTTGTTAGCGATGGCTTGGTTCAGCTTCACATTTCTCACAGTGTTAAAGATAAGTATGTTAACGCCATAGAAAATTTCCATCGAAATTTAACTTCAGACAGTAGTGCTTCTCCTCTGTCAGCCTCTCAGTTGTTAGTTTGTATCTAAATTGTTGTCACAAACAGTAAAAAACAATGGTTTCTTTCCATGTTGTGATGAAAACATTTCAACCAATCAGAAAATAGTGATGCAGTCAGCTCAGCTGTGGCCCACTTTCGGCCCTGCCGTACGGTACGACACAGGTTTCGGTTGCTTTATTTGAAATGGAAAAAACATTTGTTTGCAGTATAGACGGTTCCTTCTGCCAGTGGAAATGCGCCACTTGTTCCGACCTCAAAATCAAGTTATCGCATATATTTCTTATTGACCTCTGAAATGTTGGTGTATTTTTTTCCAGCTGTGTGGTGGACGAGATGGACTTCTCAGGGATGGAATTGGATGAAGCTCTCAGGAAATTCCAGGCACACATCAGGGTCCAAGGAGAGGCCCAAAAGGTTGAGCGCTTAATCGAGGCTTTCAGGTGAGGATACACCTTAGTCTGCTTAATCTCCATTTTCCCAAGTCTCTATAGCGAAACACATGGTCTCTTTGCATTCGTCAGTCAGGAGATCAGTCTACTGATATGGCCTTGATGTGGACTAGAATTCTAAGATTGTTCCACCCCATTTTTTCCTCATCAGCCAACGCTACTGCATCTGCAACCCAGGAGTGGTACGGCAGTTCCGAAACCCGGACACTATCTTCATCCTGGCCTTTGCCATTATCCTCCTCAACACAGACATGTACAGCCCCAATGTTAAGCCAGAGCGCAAGATGAAGCTAGAAGACTTTGTCAAGAACCTTCGAGGTGGGTGAGACAAGAGAAGAATTGTTGGATTTCATTAAAAATGTTAACAAACGTCCAATAATTTTACTGCTGGTTCCTAAAAGTGGCTGCAGTTTCAGAAACACAGTTAAATGTTGCTTAATGAATTAGTCAAAGTCATTAAAAGCTCTTTTGCAAAGGTTAAAAGAGCAGTTCCGTTTTAATCATTCTGAGATGTTAAGTCATTAAGGAATTTTACATAACTGGGCTCATTTAAGCAGGAAAGTTGCAGGAAAAATAAAGTTACTTTATTGTTTCTATCTTGTTCAGGCTAATGGAAAGAAACAAACGCCTACATAGTATCTCTGCTTACTCTGTGTGTGTGTGTGTGTGTGTGTGTAATTTAGGGGTCGATGATGGTGAGGACATCCCTCGTGAGATGCTGATCGGCATCTATGAGCGGATCCGTCAGAAAGAACTCAAGACCAATGAAGATCATGTGTCTCAGGTGCAGAAGGTGGAGAAACTCATCGTGGGCAAGAAGCCGGTAAGTGACATCATGCTATAAAAATACACCTTCATTTGCCAGAATGGAGCATAAACCCAAGGTTACAGTGAGGAAACTGCACAAGAATGTCTGTGAAGGTTGTAAATGGGTTGTAATATCTCCAGGTGGGTATTATCTAATCCCCTGTGAACAGTAGACCAACCTAATAAACAATGTACTTATGGTAAATATAATGGCACTACAGTATTTATCATAATGTTCCGAAATGATCATGACATTAAGCTGACCTCTAGTGAAAAGGCAGGCCCTATATGTAAAAAAACAGCAGTAAATCCCTTTTGGCATTTTGATTGGTCCATCTCTGTTAAAGTGTAAGCCATATTTGCGTCGTTAGCCTTACAGCTGCTGAGCAAACAAGCACAAAACTGCCAGTCATTATGATTTGTTGTGACTTTGCCATAAGGTTTGCCCTGCTCACATTTTACACTTAGTTCAGTGCAGAGCGAGGGAGGGGTTGTCATCAGGGGGCACAATATTGCTTTCCTGTTTACTAATGGAATACCAGTCATTGTTATGCAGCTTCATTTCTGACTGTCTGTAGTTTACAAACATCACCACCAATTTTCCTTTCTCTTGGTTTTGCAGATTGGTTCACTTCATCATGGCCTTGGATGTGTAAGTGCACTTTAGTGTCCTTCACTTACTGTATATGTTGTGGGATGTGGTGTAGTAATGCAAATCTGTTTTGCTGGTGCAAATGTGTTCTGTGGCCATTGGTGAAGAACCTATTTTGAAAGAATTGTACTTTATAATGGTACCACAAACCTGGCACAAAGTCTGCAGTATGTTTTGCTGCTCATATGTCCTATGGTATATGTATACTTACTAGGGCTGCACAATTAATTGAATTTTAATCGCGATCACAATTTTGGCTGCCAAGATTAAATTAAGATGATCGTCGGCGATATTAACATTTGAATAGTGGGCTTTGCTGCATATCAAATCAAGCACTTTCTTAACCAATATTCCGCCAAACACCAGGGGGCGTATGAAAGAGTAGGGCTTCATTAAGCTGCCTGTGTGTGCGTGCATGTGAGTGTATGTGCGTGTGTGCGTGTTAGCCCTTTGTCTTAGGTAAATTTTATTTTATTATTTATAAGTTATTTTTATTTTAGGTTTCATTTTGAACTGAACGCCTTGTTCACTTACTGTTTGCTTAAAACACAAAGTGCAATAAAAATGTTTTACCTAAAATAATAATTGTTATAAATAATCGTGATTTTCATTTTGGCCATAATCGTGCAGCCCTAATACTTACAGATACTTACATTGTTAATATTATAAAAAAGAACAGTGAATAGCACTGCTGCCTCACACCTCTAGGGTTGTGGGTTCAAATCAGGGTCCTGGCCTTGTGTGTGTGGTGCTTGCATGTTCTCCTCATGGTGGGTTTCCTCTGGGGTCTCTGGTTTCTCCCACAGTATAAAGACATGTGCCTCAGGTGAATTGTGGATTCTAAATTGACCGTAGGTGTGAGTGTGTGAGTGAATGGTGTGAATATGTGTGCCCTTGCTTTGGGCTGGTGTCCCACCCAGGGTGTACCTGCAACCCTAGTAAGGGTTAAGCGGTTATAGAAAATTAATGAATGGACTTAAGATATTCTTGCATATAAAATATTTTCATGCAAGCCAAAATATGCTTTAGAAATGACAAAACAGATTTGGCTAACACTATGCTGACATAGTCACTTTCTAATTTGGGGTTTTATCATGAAATGTTCACATAACATAAAGAACAGAGTTCTTATAACAGGGACAGTG
The DNA here is from genome assembly GCA_037974405.1 of Brachyalestes nurse. Taxonomy (NCBI): domain Eukaryota; kingdom Metazoa; phylum Chordata; class Actinopteri; order Characiformes; family Alestidae; genus Brachyalestes; species Brachyalestes nurse. The sequence continues at coordinate 30,704,567 of JBBPCY010000136.1, read as the reverse complement.
TGTTGGCATGCTGTGCCTGGGAGACAGTGTTGACTGTGTAGTCTGCCTGGCTCTGGACTCTCTGGACTGGGTCAATAACAATAAATTCCAAGTCTGCAGGGTATTGCCTTGTTTACACAGCACAAGCTGACATAAGCTTGTTGCAGCCTCTGAGGTCATTTAGTTACTGGCCTCCGTAGTAATCTTGGTTAAGGCACTTTTTACTGACCACTTGCAGGATTTATACACTACCTGTGGACCTGTTTGTAAAGTTCATTATTTACATTAAGCGAGTCGAGCAGATAAGCATGTACAACGTTCCTCCCCCTGCACTCGACTTTGTATTTGTTTCTGTAGCACATATAAACTTATAGTAAAGCAGCAGTCCCGGCTTCAGTCATTTGTGGATTTTTTCTTAGAACCGAACTAATAATTGTTCACGGAAACCCCGTCACATTCGCGGAAACCGAATTTTTTGCTTTTTTTGTGGCAATATATAATTTTTACATTAATTTTGTAACATAAATATTAACGTAATTTCAGCTACATTTCCATATAAAATGTAACTGTATACATTTTATAGTACTGTCGAGAGAAAACAAAGAAAGCACGTCTTGGGATGGTGAAATACTTGGGATGGTGAAAATACGTTTTGTTTTTCTTAAATCCCTGTATTTTTATTACTGTTAATTAAACTGTATTTTCCTGCTTATACCAAAGAAAACGACAGTGCATACCAAAGAAAACACCTTGCATGAATTACAGTACAGTCTATACAGGAGTAACATTGATATTTACATTCTAGCACTGCGGGAGACAGCAGTTCAGTGCACACTGTACAGTATGAATACGGGTTTATCTTTACATTTTTAAGGGTAATGTATTAAGCTGAGTTTAAAATGAAATTAATAAAAATAGGCATTTTTAGGCTTTTTTATGTACCACATCACAAATTTGCGGTTTTTCACTATTCGTGGGTGCTCTTGGAACGTAACCCCCACAAATGTCG
>JBBPCY010000136.1:30693159-30703479 GCA_037974405.1 Brachyalestes nurse | reverse complement strand
ACCACATCACAAATGTGCGGTTTTTCACTATTCGTGGGTGCTCTTGGAACGTAACCCCCACAAATGTCGGTGGGTTTATATATAGATATATATATATATATATATATATAGGATATGTACATGATCTCACATCCTAACACTGTGTGTGTGTTTGTGCTATAGGTTCTCTCCCTGCCTCATCGCAGGCTGGTGTGTTATTGCCGTCTTTTTGAAGTGCCAGATCCCAACAAGCTGCAGAAACTCGGGTTACACCAGCGGGAGATTTTCCTCTTTAATGACCTCTTGGTGGTGAGAACTATTTTAAAAACCTATTTTAAAAAACACAAAACCATGTCTTTCAGTGATGCACTGATTTTATGGAATACACTTTTGAACCAAGTTCATTTCCAGTGTATTTCTCCAGGCCCCAGGCAGACTATAGAGCTTTGGCAAGGTCCACCCAGTTGACTCTTTTCTGGTCTTATTTGGCTTTGAAGGTAACTAAAATCTTCCAGAAGAAGAAAAACTCAGTGACGTACAGCTTCAGGCAGTCCTTCTCCCTGTACGGAATGCAAGTGCTGCTGTTTGAGAACCAGTGTAAGTAACCTTTAAATGAGCCTTTATAGTTCAGCAGAATCTGCTTAAATCTGTAAATGCAAGGCCTCACAACACAGCTGTGTACATTATAACAACTTCTTTTGGTTAGCTTTCTGTCGGTCTCATTCGTGGATCATATTAACTAATAACTGTGTTTTAGAACCCATACAGGGTTAAATCTCTATTTTGTATTGAAATGGCCAATGAATAAAACCTTTAGCTTGCTCTCATTTGCAGAAGGTTAATTGGTGGCTGTTCACTTATTTTCAGCATTTTAATCATTTTTTCTTTTAAGTAACCCTCTGTGCTTGTCCCTTTAGATTACCCAAATGGAATTCGGCTCACCTCAGCCATTCCAGGTGCTGATGTAAAGATCCTCATCAGCTTCAATGCTCCAAACCCTCAGGACCGCAAGAAGTTCACTGACGACTTGCGGGAGTCCATCGCTGAAGTTCAGGAAATGGAAAAGTACCGGATAGAGTGTAGGCAGCCAAAATTTCTCCTATACTCACAAACAGACACACATACACACATAGGTCATGTAAACCCTCAAAGGGTTTAACTTCATTAATGAAATTAATGGTCACCGAATGGTCACAAAATTCACAGATTATTATGATTTGATATTTCAGTTGAGATATTTCAGGTGGAGTAAGTAGAGTCCATAATTTTCTGTGTCTTAATAATAATAAGAAGAAGAAGAATACATTATTGAGCTAATCAGGATTATCATCTGTTAAAGAGTATGATATATTCTTTCTGTAAAAAAATAATAGGACTTTTACAAAGACTAGATGTTTTGGGTTCTTGCAACAAGCGTTGAATTAACATTGTTATTTATAATTATTAGATTTGCATACAGAATACCACAGCATTATGATAACTCAAAAGTTGCTTTTAATATATATAAACTCTTCCCCCCCTTTTCTCAGCCTCTATCTTTGCCAAAGTCTGTTCACACCACTTGCAAGGGTGAAGTATTATATGTGTCAGGAGGAGAAGAGGACAGTGCAACAGTACGGCTTAAAAAAAACCATTGGTGCAGAAATAAACAGAAACTGTTTTCCGTGGAGCTCTATTGGAGTCTGAGAGATGGATTTAGCAGCAGTGTGATGGTTTTGATATGAGCAGAGAGAAGCTGTGCTGTAGACACACAGTATTGATGCAACCAGGCTTTCTACAAACAGACTCCATGGTGGCCTTGGAGTTTTGTGTCCAGAACACAGCTTTACTCTAGTTAGGTAGCAGGAGGTGTCAAAGGTCAGGTCAGTTTTACTATAGCACCCCCAAGAGAGCATTAAGGACAAAGGTGGGTGGTACTGCAGGAACAAAACAATAAATCTCTGCTCACACAGTAATCTGTATTGATTACAATTTACTAGGAAGCAATTCAGATCATGAAATCTCAGCTTTCCATTTCAGCTGCCTTGTGAAGTCTCACTAGGCAGCTGGTGGTCTTGTTAGGGAGTTAAATCCCATGACTGGAAGTGGCACCACTGAGGTACCCTTGAGTAAAGTACCATCCCCACACACTGCTCCCCGGGCGCTGCATCGGTGGCTGCACCACTGCTTCTCTTGATGAATGGGTTAAATACAGAGAAAGAAACCCAAGGAACAACCTACATGTACTTCATTACTGTACTTGAGTACTAATTATTCCACTACTTTCTACAGGATACGGTATGACATGTTATGTGAAAGAATATGATGCACCTTCACAAATATATCAAACCTTTCTCTAAAACTAGAATGTTCAATCATAGCATAGCAACTGTAACTAAGGCAACTCGGACAAGCTTTCAGAATGAAAGGCAATGCTGTGGCCCTTTTAAATCAGATACTGCATAGTTTACCCATTTCTTAAACTGAAGACTGAAGAACTGACCAGAAATGTTGGAAGAATATATTTTACTTTTCATACTTAAGTAGAAAAAAAGGCAAGTGCGGAAAGTGTGTGTGAAAGCAATCTAAATATTTGCATATGTTCATGCCTGTAGCTGAGCTGGAGAAGCAGAAAGGTGTAGTAAGACCCAGCATGTCTCAGAGCATGTCAGGCCTGAAGAAAGAGGCAGGCAATGGGACCATGAGCCGCACCAGCCTGGATGACACGTATGCTATGGGGGAGGGGCTGAAGAGGAGCGCGCTCAGTAGCTCCCTGCGTGACCTTTCTGAAGCAGGTGAGTTTGGGGGGTACTGCTAAAGGTCAAGATGTGTGCAAGTGTATTGGAGGACATTTTTTATCTGCTTGTTTTTGGCAGATTATAGCTTTGTTTTGTATGTTTCGTTGGTTTGTAGATTATGGATAGCGGTTTAGTGGATTCAGAGTGATAATTTGATGATAAAATTAGACCATTTACCCCAAATGTTAGCTGAGAAAAAAAAACGCAAATTTTTGTCCTGGTCATCTCTAGAAATCTTGTTTAATCATTGCTTTAAGCCTATAGTTTCTCCCTCATCTCAAATGTAGTTGATCGGCCGAGACATGTTTGATGCACTGGAACTTTGAGGCTAATTTAGCAAGTAATGGAAGTTTATAGTAAAATAGCCAAAATCATCACACTCTCATTTTCCCATGTGACTCCTGAAACCATGTCATGTATTGTTATCTATAAGAATGGACAAAATTATGACAGTAAATGCTAAATTCTGTCCACTTGTATTAACATGTGGAATCACACCAAAATAACTGAGATAAATGAGATTATTTTACAACTGCTCCAAAAACCAAAAATGAGAGAGTAAATCCGGTGAGGAGGTTGACAGAGTGGTACCTGCTAAGGGTTGTGTGCAGAGGATTAACCATCTAACCATAGCTGAGACCTGTGGATGGGCTCCATGAAAACTCATGTTTTTGCTGGATGATAGTTGAGGGGTTGTGGGGGTGGGGGGCATGCTATGAGATTATTGGTTAATGTATTTTTTTTCCATGCACCTTGAATAAAGGATGACTTTGAAGAGATGACCAGGACATGCGAAAGACGTATATATATACACTGACACATTAATTTGTTACATAGAGACATTTTTATTATGTAATGTGAGTAAAGAGTCACCAAAAGTAAACCTGATTTTTGACAGCACAAATAGTTCAATGCCCCTTCCTCACAGTCATGTTTACAGACTTTTCTGTGTTGTTTCCCGTTGTTTACCAGTCTGTGGCCTAGGCTAAAGCCAATTGGAGTGTGACTCACCTTTGTCTTTTTGTACATGTCTAAATTGTTAAATTTTCCATTTTTATTCTCCTGTTGTCCCCATAACATCCCATGTTTATTTGTACCTTTAAGCTGTTTTACTACAGTGTTTCATAGTTAAGACTTTAACTGCTGAACCATCAGTCTCATACATCAATGGCACAGTACCCAACTGACCATAATGTTGATCTGATCAAAGGCACTTGAGGTGATTCACCGCTTGGCTGTATTATAGTGAACACAAGTATATTAGAGTTTCATAATATAAAAACTTACTTTTTTAGTTCTTATTACAGTTTAATACTGCACATTTCAGCATAAAGCCAAGATGAAAAGGTTTCTCCAAGTGCCAGACCCTTTTGATCTCGGTTCAATCTTTGCCGTCAGTTGGCCATCAGCAATGATGGAATGAAATCCATTAAAGGAGTCTGATTCATAAATGGAACAGAAGCCCATTCGTATTGTTACTTCCCATCAATTTACCCTCAAAGAAATACTAACATTTGAGTCTGACGAAAGTGTCGCGCCATGAAAGTGTTCCCGCTTCACCTTTGCTTGGTCCCAGTTGTCCAACATCACTGACGGGGGCCTCCATTTGAAGCTTTTACTGGCAGAGTGTGGCATGGGTTGTAATCAGTCGTGTATAAGAAGCATTGTTTCATTCATCCCCCCCTCCTTATATCCCTGGATCTACTAGTTACTTGCTGCTCGGGAGGTTATTTTCAGGCCGGTGTGTGTGTGCCGGAGTGCTTTTGGCTATCAGTCATCTGTCCATCAGCTGCCGTGTTTTGAGTGTGTGCCATGTCTTGTATTGGCTTATGTGGCTCATTGAAAGGCAGCAGAAGAACGGCTTTTGGATGTTTTTGCACAGGATAACCACACACAGCAGCCTATAACACATGGCTGTCAACTGCCATTTACTCTATAGGGATTTTATCAACATTTTGATCCGCTTTAGATTATTTACGTCCTATGCAAGTCAAAATGTTCGATCCTTGAACACTGAGCCAAAAGTGCAGACCGCTTCATCTGGGCACTTCCCTAATTATAGACCATTTATATAGGTATGACCACAAATCACCTACTTGTGCTCCGCACACAAATATTTTCTATTTTCTGTCAAAGCTAGTTGCTAGGTTGGACAAGATTGTTGGCAAAAATTCCATTCAATCTGCAAAATTTTGATTGGACGTATGGTTTCGAGGTAGCAACAGCATTAAACCGCAGAACTTTGTGGGCAAACAGCTTGAATTGCTATATCACTACAAGTGCATTAATAACACCACATCAACCAACAGCACTCCAGCAACTACCCAAGATACCATTGCAGTCACCTTGTAACCATCAAGAAACCACCTGGGATACAATAACAGTGCCCTAATAACCACCTAAAAGTGACCCTGAAATACCCTGTTCACCACCAGAAATACCACAGCAACAAGTTAGTGACACCCTAGCAACCGCCTTGGATACCATATCAACTACCTAGCCATACTGTGACACCATTCAGGACACCATTAGCGACACCATTGAGCCTTTGCAACCACTAAAGAGTGACCTAGCAACATCCTAGCAACCACCTGGGATACCACTAGGGGTTTTTTAATTGAGCTTTCATTAATGTGAGGGCAAATGTATTTCAGATTTCAACCTATTTTGTAGCATATCATTTTAAATTGGACATTTTAAATTGAATAGCAACTCACCAAATTGTCTCATTCAGTTGAATGAGATTTTTCCCAACTTTTTGCAAAGCTTGTCCAACCTTGCAGCAGTTACCACGGAATAACACATCAGTGGAGTGCAATAGGTCAATGAATCGGCACTAGAATATTGCCACTCCACAATTATGCCTGCGAGACCACCACTACTGCCCCACCCCTACCTCCCACTTCCCCAATCACCACCCCCTTTCACCCAAGTCCCTGACCACCCTCCTTAATGAGACTGGAATAGGCTTGCTGTGTGCTCACATGTCCCTTTGGCGTCCCCTAAAATGAAGAAAGATGTTTACACTACTAGCCTCCCATAAGTTGTTGATGCCCATCTCTAATCTGTCGTATTGCATGTCTCGGGCAGGCAAGCGTGGGCGCCGCAGCAGTGCAGGATCACTAGACAGCAATATGGAAGTAAGTAGGAAGCAGTGGATGTCTAGTTTACTTCCTCTGTGTTGACTGATGTGCACTGTAAACAAAAGCAAACAAAAAATTGAAATAAAACCAAACCAAAAACAAACCCAAACTTTTTACTGTTTATGTTCTTTGCACCCTCTTTACGCTTCATAGTTTTTTCCGACAAGCTCATTCTTTACATTTTCAGTTTTTGGTTTCCTTGTCAAACTTGATTATTGATGCCTAACCCGCCTGCCTGCTCACATGCATGCATGAGCTGCTTGCCTTGATTTTCCGGACGTCGGGGTTTGTCTGCGAGCAAGTGGCCTCGAGGGCAGTCCAACAGGCCAATGGCCTTATTCCTCCGACACCAAGCATGTTCTGTACTAATTTTCGCTGGTTTGTCAATCATTGCTCAACCATCGGTCTCCTGTTTGCTCATTTAACCATTTGTTGCAACCCACGTTTTTTTAGCTGAAGGTTCTTCATTAGGTAACACCAGGGTTATATATGACCAACTACAGCAGTGGTTTCGAATTCTGGGCTTCAAGACCTGTATTAGTGTTGTCTCTACTCTGGCACACCTGATCAAACTGAAATGAAAAAAAAGTGAGTGTTGGAGCAGGACAGCAAAATGTGCAGGCCAGGGTTAGGAGCCACTGCTCTAGAGGCACAAATCTACTCGACACTCTTAAAAATAAATGCCAAAAGTGCCAAAAAGGGTTCTGCGATAGATGTGCCAGCACTTTACTTGAACCCTGCTACATAAGATTAACATACCCATGCCATAAATATGTCATGGCAGATGTCATATGCTGTCATGGGTTGCCAAAACAGATTATGTACTTTCATATGAAATGAAATTTGCATGTGACATAAACTGTCAAAACATTGAATATTATTGTGTCTTTCTTGACAATTGCACATAATGGTAACATAAAACTGTTACGCTAACGGCCATAATACCATTATGTACATAATCAGCTCAAGACATCTACCATGACATGGTCATAGCATGGATATGCCAATGTAATGTAGCAGGGTTCAAGTACAAATGTTGCCACAGATGGATTTAACTCCGGGCATTGAATCCAGCTTCTAGTCTTGGACTTTATAATCACTGGTCAAGATTTAGGTCACTGAACAGGGTTGCTCAACCAGTCCTGGAGACCCACTGCTCGGTCTCTTTTTCCCCTGCCCCAACACACCCATCCCAATGTTTTTGGACTGAACTGGGCCTCTGTGGACTGGATTGCGCACTGGGCTAGAAAAAGCCCTTTTAACATTTTTAAATACCATTTTCATAAATGAGATGAGATGTATGAGTGTGAATTGCTTCAAAAGTTTGAATTTTAAAGAACCTCCTAATAATTGAAATGCTCTAGAACAGGAGGGGAACACTGACTTCTGTTAACTCAAATCCTGATGGTCATAAATAAAATGATCATTCTAATTAGTTGACATTAGACTCTTACCATCTGAAATGGCTCATGAAACCGTATTCGAACAAGGGGCTACAATCGTGGCATGTTTAGCAAAATACAGCGCCGGAACAGACTGTTAATGCATTTTTGGCCCCTACTGGATTTTCATTTTCAGAAATGAAAATATTTTGGGAACAAGTATTTAAGTAATACCAAAAACAACCAACAATCAAAATGCTATTCAGGCCCAAAAAGAACCATTTAGGAGCTTTTATTTTTATGAGTGTCCTCACAATTTGTCCTTTAGTGCTACTACCCTCATTTGCCCCCTTCAGGAGAAGCTGCTTAGTGACCTGCTAAGAAACAGGTCCAATCCCGTGGCATTGGATTGGACCCCTGTGACGCAAATCAGAAAGGATGTGGATTTCATTAGCACACACATGTTCATTGTCCATGTCATTTTCTTCATGACCCTTCACTGAGTGGGACGTTTGGGACTCTTACTGTTCGGAACACTGTCCTTGTCTGTAGACAGATTGTTTTGAACAGCTTAAAGAGGAGATTCATTTGTTAGTCATGTATGAGAAGATAGTTGAAGGAACTACAGTTTGAAAAGGTTCAAATGAGTGACGAAGCACGTCGTTTTCTATAGTGCAGGGGTTGAATTGCTACAGTACTCTAAACTGCTGAATTCTGGAAATGTGGACTGAGTTTTTTGCCGTTACTGCCTTTGCATGTGAAGGATCTGCTCTCATCATCCTAACGAGATGCATGTGAGATTTCTCCCCAGGCTTGTTCTATAATGTGTTTTTATTATTGTTTTATACCTTTCAGCATTTAAATGAGCATTCCACCAGAATCCAGTAATTTAATATCCAATGTCTCACCGCAAGACAGTTTTGCAGGGATTTGGCCAGGATTCTCCAGGTAGCCTTCAGGAAAGGTGAAGTGCTGGTCATGTGACTCCATGGATTCAGGCAGGAACGTGAACGAGAGCAGGACATCCGAGGTGGTGTAGGGACTCTATAAAGTGAAATAGGATGAAATGTTGAAAATTGTTGCTGTCATGTGAAAACATTTTATCTCAGGGAATGTTAATTTTAGAAGAGAGAGAAATATAAATTGTATTATGTGTGAAAGGCCCTATATCATATGATAAGATAAAATAACCTTTTATTAGTCCTAAAGGGGGAAATTTACATTGTTACGGCAGCATGTGGACAGAACAAGAGATGAAAGTAGAAGCAGCATAACACTATTTGTACACTATACAAATAATACAAAAATCTAAAATATATTTGTATATTCGAGTTTTTAATCTTGTCTAAACAAATGTCAGAACTGCTTTTGTGATACATAAGCCTAGTTAACCTATAAAAACCCATCCACTACAAGTTAGAGTGTTTCAGCCTAACCTGCTTTATGAATGAGGAACAATGCAGTGCAGCCAGTCAGAACAGAGCTCATTTACATATATCAGTCTTCTTAAAGGCACAGGGACATAATCTGACCGTATACAGTAATCCCCAGTTTTCGCGGATTCAGTCACACGCAGATCTTTTTTGAGAACCGAACTCATAGCTTTACAAGGAAATCCCCATAATAACACGGAAACTGCACATATACTCTGCCTTTTTTTGCTTTTTTGTGGCATTAAATATATTTTTTCTGGATGTTTTCGCACAAGGGGTCCCGTTCACCTCGTTTGTGCCAATACTTTTGTCGCGCAACCTTCCAAGTTGCAAAACTCGGTGAGGAAAGCATTTAGACACTTCAGACTCCACAGTTCAGTAGATCTCCAGGGGACCTTTCCAACGAGTCCTCATTTGTATTTTTAACCCAGGTAGATCAGGTTTTATTCTCCAAAAACCGAGTGTCCCAATACTTTTGTCAGACAACCTTCCGAGTTGCATCTCTCAGCGGGGAATTTTAATTAAAAGACGGGTTTACCTTGAAAAGAGGCAAATACGGGTTTACCTTTACATTTTCTTTAAGGGTAATGCATTAAACTGAGTTTTAAATGAAATTAACGTGTTCTCGGAGCGTATTTAGCGTTTACACTATAAAAATAGGCATTTTTAGACATTAAAAATTTTTTTTTTTTAAAAACACAACCCGGTTTTTCCCACTATACCCTGGTGCTCTTGGAACGTAACCCCTGCAAAAAGTGAGGGATTACTGTAATTCTAAATAATGAAAGAGTTTGGGAAATGGTCAAACAAATAAATAAACATTGTGATAAAAACCACAAAAACAATATACGTGAACCTCATGGAGAAAAAAAAGGAATGAAAATTGTTTTCTTTTGAAAATTGTGTAAACGAAACTGAATATTTCCATTCCATCAAATGAGTCAATATATACACAGACCTTGTGTGCCCAAAGTAAAATGCAATAAATAGTTGAAAAATTTTAGTTTGTCAATGAATCACCTTTAATTTAACACAGAAAATAGGTTAACAGTAGGGATGCACCGAATATTCGTTCGCTGGGCAACTGAGTAGCTCCAAAAATAAGACGATACGGAGAGCTAGGTCTGTGCTTTCCTCCCTCAGAACGGGAGCTTTTATTTTCTTTCTTTAGAAAGAGCATTCGAGTGGCAAAAGCACTCGCGAACGGAGCGGCCATGAAAAGAGAAACTTCCCCGCTCTACTACACACACCCCCCTGAGTATGAAGCACAGAGTAGGCAAGACCCTTTTTTTTTTAAAAGGCAAGAAAGTTTTCTGGTGATTACAGTTATTATATGGGCTATTCCAGTCTTTGTTTTAATACACTATTTTGTTATAGGCATACAGAGAATGTTCTATCTTTCAGCAGTTTTTAAAGCACTTGTTCTGAATGCACTTTGTTGATGCACGGGAGAGTTTTCAGGGATCGTACTAAACCCGCAAGAAACTAAATACTTTATACTGTAGTGACCCGCTAGTTAAACAGACACAGGACTGACTGAGCTTAAACAGTTTCTTTTATTAAAGTTCTCTGTAACAATCAAGATGCTGTTTTGGCCACAACTCGC
>JBBPCY010000136.1:30682122-30693059 GCA_037974405.1 Brachyalestes nurse | reverse complement strand
CAATTTTTATTTTATATTGTGCATTGTATGAATGCTAAATAAATATTTTCATAGTTTTGTAACAGATTTATTTTAATGTAATAATAATCATTTCTTTCGGTTTTCAGCCAAGTTTTTCCTCATTTTCGGTTTTGGGTTTTGGTCCAAAAAAATCATTTCGGTGCATCCCTAGTTAACAGGTTATTAATGGGGAAACAGGTTACAGGGTTTCTAGTGACAGCAACAAACCTGATATTCAGGATTTTCAATCCTCTACCATTTTTGATCCAAACTTTCTGAAATAAGTGTTTGAGAACTTGTCCGCTTAGAGTGAAGGAGCCACTACCTCACCACCAGCTGGTCCACCCGCTGCAGAAGGCTTATGAATGCAGGAGACACCACAATAGGGTGTGAGTGGAAATAAGCGAAGTGTCAGATGTTGTGTCATAAAAGTGGATGAAAACTGTATTTCTGTGTTCCTGATATCAAATGATGGATTTTGGGTGGAATGCTTCTTTAAATGCTTTCCTACATGTCACCTCGTCACATCCTGCCAGCATCTTTCAGCTGGATCAGTTTCGGTCATCTAAGTTCTATTGCTTTACATGGTCTGTTCTTACAAACAAAATGTTAGATACATACAAAATAGAAATGTAAATAAAGGATAAAACAGTTTATAAATGCATATTTATATTCACTTTATAGATGAATACAGTTGACAGTATTTAGATTTGTTTTTCTTAGAGTGCATAAATATTTTTTTTTTTTTACTTAGTGCATATATATGTCCATCATACCTTTTATCTGTAACTGTAATATGTGGTATTTACTATTTTATAAGCCACGGTACTTTGTTTACTTCTATCTCAGTATTAGTAGGAATGCATAGATGACATATATGCACAAAGTCCAAAAGTGTGGAAGCCAGCACTAATTTTCTAAAAATATGCAAGTTGCCAACAGCCAGCACAATGCATGGTTATCTTTAAAGTAATCAATTTTTTTCCACAATATTCCATTAGTCTGCAGGGCCTTTTCACACATTTTGATAACAGTCCCTTAAACTAAGCTGATGTTAATTCTTTACACATTCCTGATCATTTAGCTAATGAAGCCTTCCGGAGCATCTGAATGAAGTAATTAGATGAATCTGATTGGAGCTGCAATAAAACACAGCTGGAGAATCAGCATGAGCTGCGCTCATTAACAATAGCTTATAGCAGGCATCTTTAGCCAAACACATTTTACTCTGGGTTAATAAACAAATATCTCATTTGTCATGATCAGTGCTGCTTCCAGCCTTTTAGTCTATAGTGCAAAAGCAATATTTGACCATTAGAACTGCAACTCTTTTCAATAACGGTACATTACAAAGTACATCCAAATTCCATTGGAGCTTTGGAGTACATTGGATTAGGCCTGAGCACTGGCCATCACTGTGTCCTCTTTGAAAAAGGAACATGTGCTCCTAGAGGAAACCGTGTTGGCCATGCACTTGTCACAATAAAGGGGTAAAGAGAGTTCTCTGGAGCAATGAAGGAACCATTTTTGCTTCTCTGAAAAACCTTTACATAGATGGTTTTAAAAACATGTTTGAAACCGCTTGATTCAAAGTTTCTTCAGGGAGCCACAAGTGGTTCTAGTTCTAAAGAACCCATTTTGCCTTGTGTGTGGATGTGTGTGTGTGTGTTGAGCTAAATGTTGTGTTTGTTCTGACGGCGTTTTGTCTGGCCTGTCTCTGCCTGCAGGGCTCCATCATTAGCAGCCCTCACCTGCGCCGGAGAGCGCCCTCCTCAGCCCGGGAGTGTCCATCTCGCCCTGGCCCCAACCCTCCCTCCTCCTCCTCCCTGCTGGGATCGCTCTTCGGCAGCAAACGGGGGAAGTCTGCACCGCAGGGCTACCCCCCTCATCCTCATTCTCTGCCTCCACACCACCCGGGCCACCCTACCCTCATCTCCCACAAGCCGCACCCCACTAACTTGCACCACACGGCACAGGCCCAGATGGAGGTTCAAGTAGGACACGGTTACCACGGACAGCGTTGTCCACTTCCGCAGAACCCTCCACCGTATCACCACCATCACCACTATCACCCGCCCCAGCCTGGGCCCGGACCCCGCCTGTACCGACAGCACTCAGGCCACGCCCCTGTCCCACACGCCCACACACACCACCCTCAGTTTGCACACCACCACCACCACCATCACCGGCACCACAGAGAGCAGCAGCAGGCGGCCAGTTCCAAACCCAAGCACTGTGGCATCAGCACGGTGGTGTGACCCCGGCTACGTCCTGAGCCATAGAACTTCAAATAGACACCAGACTTACGCTCACTGTGGGCTGCCGGAACGCACCAAGTTCAGTTGGCTTGCAAAGCAGAAAAGCACAAGATGGACTAAACTTTGGAGAAGCTTTTCTGCTTAGTGACTGCAGGTTGGACTCTCCTGGAAAGGCTTTTCTGAAGCTTTTCTGAGGTTTATGTTGCCACGGTCAGGTTTGGGAGGGCTTAAAGGGATGCAACCTAAATTATATGTCCAACAGTATGCAAATGCCCCTTAATATTAGTGGATTTTCAGATGCACCCATTGTTGATATAGACATTACAATGAGCACAGCCATCTGTCTTTAATGAAGAATGTTAGTGAAATGACTCTGAAGCTTTCTGGAGACTTAAGGCCTCCATGAGCTCCCTGACCATCATTAGGTTGTGAGTCAGTGGAATCATGATTTTTGTAGGGATGAAGCTCCACTGAACACCTCTGAAATTAGTTGGATTGGTGAAATTCCCTTAGAATCTTTGGAACTAGTTAGTGTGATGAAGCTCCAGAATAATCATCTAGTACCATCCAGCACCTGACCTCACTAATGGCGCTTTTCCACTGGCACAATGATCCATGATGTACTCCAAACAAATGTTTCTTATTACAAGTGACCCATACCGCGAGCTGTTTGAAGGCAGGGCCAAAAGCAGGCTGCAGCCGAGCTGACTGCATCACTGCTTTCTGGTTGATCACAACACAGAAAGAGGCCATTGGTATTTTTTTTCCTGTCCGTGCAGAAAAACAAAAATGGAGATACAAGCTAAAAACTGGGAAGTCGACAAAATACAAGCACTATTATCTGTTTGGGCTAAACACGAAGGTGTTCCAGGACACTGCTAAGTTAGCTAGGTTAGGTTTTCATTGCACGGCTAAAGAATGCCGAGAAAAAAATAAAAACTCCAACAAGACTATAAATAACAAATGCAACTCTGACAGAAAACTGTTCTGCTGGTTTGACTCCATGGGCGCGGTTTGGGACAATAGCTGGCCATAAACTGTGGGGAGAGAATTGCATCAGAAACAAGGTTAGTGGGCTGAGAAACACTAGAAAATCAAAGCATGCTGCAAGTTACGTACCATTGCAGTACAGTTTAGGTACAGCACAGTTTCTGTATACCTGTGGAAAAGTGCTTTAATTCTCTTTAGGCTAAAGGCAGTCAGATCCTTACAGAAATGCTTCAACATTGAAAATCCTTCTCAGAAGAGTAAAGGCTGGTTTCACCACAAAACAGAGGACCAACTCTGTATTAACACCCTTGCTTTGGGAAAAACGGTGGCCAAGCAGGTGTCTGGATACTTTTGGACATATAATGTTTGAACAGAGGTTCTCCTCCACGTTCCCCTACCCAGAGGGTCAAAGGCGATGAGAGACGGCCTTGTCCGGACAAGGCTCTGTGTTTTCCTCACAAAAGCTCACTGTAAACAGTCTCCTAAGACTTTGCTGTTGTTGTCATTTCAACACTCTGCCTACACGTATCTCTGAGATGCTATTTTTTATTTGGAAAGAAGTCGTGTGTTGCTCATTGTAGGATCCGTCGTTATTTTTTTAAGAGCCTGAACATGCTCTCCTCCTCCTGGATGGCTAGCGGAACGACCAGTCGCAGGAGTAGTCATCCTGATACTGTATTTATTGTGGATAACTGCCTTATTTGTTGTCCTAGCAATCATATATAAATGTGCCAATAACCATTGCATATCTACTCAGTCAAATGCTCTGCTCTGTGTATACTGTACTGTGTGTAATAGTATTTAGTAGTGTGATTGCATCCATTGTAAGATGTTCTATAATATTGTACAAAAATAGACATATTCAGAGGGTTTTTTTTAAATATTATGGTCAAATATAAGTCAAATAATATGGTCACAGGTGCAGTCGAGGTCAGTCGTACCATAAAGATATATCAAAGTGAGAACAAGAAAGCTATTTTAGAACTTTTGATGCCTTTGCAATATTACCTGAAGCAATTTTGATGGTCAGAAGGCCCTAAGCAATGGCCTAAACAGACTGTCGAAGGACAAGGACTGTACAGGGAGTTTAAAGTAAGCCGTGCGGACATGAGATCGAAGTAATAGCAAATACTGTAAAATACAGTAAACCATGAACAAAAGAGGCACTTTTATAGAGCGCAAGGTGTGTTACTCATTCACCAAGCACTTGGACGATCCTTTTACTTTACAAATATACAAATCGTTTTCCTGAGAATGGGAAAACCGCTAGTATTTTAAGCTTTCTTTTACCTGTCTCAAAGAAAATGATCAAATCCGATTTAGTTTTTTAGGATAAGGCTATATAAAGGTAACGTAGGTAGTCAGTGTTTGTCCTGCACATATCCTACAGTTATGCACAAACCATATGAGGCCAGTGACTGAAGTATTTTTTTCTTTTTTACGTGCAATATGTTTGTAATAATTTGTGAAGAATCCTTCATGCTGAGCGATGGCATTTTTTTTTTGGTTATTTTTTTGTTTGTTTGGTTTTTGTCTTTTCCACAATTAACAAACACATTACATTATTGTAGTGGCTCTCGTCACACGTGGCATCACAATACTACAATACAGAGAAATCCCATCACTTGGAACTTAATGGAAATATCCGATCTAGTGTGTTCTCTTCTTTATGTGATTTTTTTGGGGGGGTTGGGCGAAATAAATCAGTGTTACTTTGGCAACGAAGTGCAATCGTGTAGAGAACGCTTTCGCACATTTTAGACAATAGATCAGCAGCTGTTATTCCCTCAAGAGATTCAGGTGAACGTTCATTGAAATTATGCAAATATCTTTCCTTCCACGTGATGAAGATGCGATGAAGAATGTATTTAGGATGATGAAATGTATGCACATTTGTTTTTTTTTCAGAACCACATACAACCCCCATTGCTTTATCAATACATTGCAGAGTTCATGACCAAGAGGCATTTCATTGTTAACTGATCAACATCGAAATAACGATAAGATTTAACATTGTGTTCCGCAGGCAGTAGGTTCGCATATTTAATCAAAGCTTCCATTCTATGATCGCCGTTTGTTTAAAGGAATATTCCAGCGTTTTCCAACTTAATCTTTGTCTCCTACATCTGTAGCACATGGTCAGGTGCCAATAATAGTAATTTCCCTATGCTTACAAAAGCACAGAAAACCTGAAGCAGCTGCTCATAGACTTCCATTCACAGTGCATTGCTTTTTGGCAGCTTGGAGCATTATTACAGAATCCAAATGCTGTTAGATAGTCAGAGGTATTTGTAGAAGCAATTTGAGGCTACATGCTTGATTTGTAGACCGGGGAACGGGGTGGAAGGGGGATTGGGATTTCAGTTTGGATTGTTCATTTGTCCAAGATGCAGAATTTCAGATTCGATTTGTCGTTGGGGGTTGGTGGCCCCATTGGTGGCATTTTCATTATTTTTGAGATCCAGGGCTATTCGTTAAACATTTGGGGCTGTAGCCACGGACACTCAAGCCTAATGATGTCTGTAAGACCTATAGGCTTATTTGCAATATGTTATTATTCTTCTCAAGTCAATGGGTTTTCTGTCTAATTTTTTTAAGTGTAGTTGAAATTATTGTCTGAAAATGCGCTACAGATGCAGCTGATAGAAATGAGGTTCAAAAAACGAAGTCCACCTTTAAGCGTAAGTTTGTTCTTTAGCGGTGTATTTTCTGTTGTTCTAGGAAACATATATGTGGCGTATTCGTCTTTTTATATGATTTATCAATCTTGCACCTTCGTAATCCTTTCAATTCTGTTACGAAAAGTTTACGAAAGGAATGTCAAGAAAAGCGTCGGTCCTGATCCATTCGACTGTTCCTCAGTCGCGGAGTCAGAGAACGGATCCCAACAAAGCACTGCATGGACCCAATGCATCTTGTTCACTGTGAGCTGATGGACATTCAGCCTGGATTTAACAAAAAAAATGGTTTTATTTTTCTTTTCTTTCATTTTTGTACCCTCGATGTTGACTTGCAATTGCTGTTCCGTACTGCATTGTGTTTTACTGAAGTGCAGCATGCAGATCAATTTACATATCCATTGTAAAAATGTTAAAACCCAGGAAAGGGAAGGCGAGAGGAGTCCCACTATTGCACAAGTCCATAAGTAGAGAACATACTAGCGTGTAAATATGAGCTATGGACGTGTCGGAAGCGGGATATGTAACAGTCACAAATCTTTCAGTGGACCAAGTGGGAGAAATTGACCTGTACATAGTGTGCATAGTATAATTCCTCATAACGTAATGTCCTCATTTATATGGAGGGTGTGTTCCCGTCTCGTCCAAAGTGGACGAAAGCTATACGGTTTTGGTTCATCTCTGCTTTGATCCGTACTGAGCTGTGATGCTGTGCATTTTAGAAACAGACTGTTGGAAAATAAAATACAATGAAATAAATACAAAACCACAAAAAAAAAGTTCACTGCCTCTCACATCGACCCACCAGATCGCTGCTGTCCCAAGAGCATGTTTCAGGAAAGGGAAGGATTTTAGGGGGAAAAGGGAATGAATGCTTTCATTTTGATATGCAGTCTGTTTGTAAGTGCTTAAGATCTGATCAATGTAAAACTTCAACTGTGACAATGTTGAGAAATAAAACAAATAAAATGTGATAGACTGGATCACTTTATTTCTTATTGTGTAGGAGTGCTTTAACTTTGTCTCTGTTCAGGCAAGATGACCAAACATCTTGCGCTAAAATAATCAAATTTTAAAGCTCCTTATATTTAGGATTAATATATTTGGACTAAAATTGTCATTGGACAGAGTCAAGTTAAATAAATCAGTAAACCAAGAGGCTTATTGGTTTATTGATATTCATGAAAAAAGAATATGGCGGCATTTCATGCTGTTGTGTTGGCGTCAAGCTAAAGCTGCATCCCAAACCACACACTTCCATACTCAGTGTTGTGCCTGAACGGTGTTCATTGAACACGCTCTATTTTTCATGAACGCTGAACTGAACGAGTTGGTTTACAAATTATGAACGCAACCGCGAGTGACGTTCACTCTCGCGAGACTGAACGCAGTTCACGCTGTACATTCGCAGGATAGTGATGGGTAGTTCGGCTCTTTTCAGAGAGCCGGCTCTTGTGGCACAGCTCCCAAAGAAGAGCCGGTTCTTTCGGCTCACAAATGGCTCTTAGTTTATTATCATCTGTAGCTTCATATTTTAGCCTAACTTGGCAAATATGAATGCTTTGTGTGTTGATAAAAAGTGAGGATTGGCTCTCACTCTAAGGGAGTTAGCTCTTCTGATTCACTACAAAGAATCTACTCTTCTGATTCACTAAAAAGAATCGGCTCAAAATTGGTTTTTAATGTAACTTACGTCTGTGATTGTCATATTACAGATAGAAGGAGCAGATTGAAGGAGGTTCAGATAGAAGGACGTTGTATTGAAAATTAAAAAAAAACGAACGTGAACGAGTTTATTTTTGAGCTGTGAAAATTTTTAAAAATGAACTATGAACGTGAACTAGTTCAATTTTTATTTGAATGAACTGTATTTTGAACTAGTTCTTTTTCAGTGTGAACTGGCACAACAC
Organism: Brachyalestes nurse; assembly: GCA_037974405.1. NCBI lineage: Eukaryota > Metazoa > Chordata > Actinopteri > Characiformes > Alestidae > Brachyalestes > Brachyalestes nurse. The sequence continues at coordinate 30,685,223 of JBBPCY010000136.1, read as the reverse complement.
TTGGTGCTAGAGTCTCAAAAGACATGTTGATAAGGGGTTTTCTTTAACAATGGCAGCAGCCATAGTGGTTAGACCAAGGTATGAGCCTCAAACACCCAACAGAATTACACTGTTCAAACTCTCAGGGTTAGATGTACAGTGGGTATAGAAAAGAATCACACCCTCAAAGTACCCACAGTCTTTGTTTAGCAGCATGAAATGAAGACACACACGCACATATATTTTTTCACAGCTCAGAACAACTTATAACATCCAAGTGAAAGATTAAATAAACAAAGACAGAAATCACTGAGATGAATAACTGATCACCTCCTTCCCCGAAAATGCTTGTTAACTCAATCATGTGTAACTAATCATCTTCTCCACTGCGCACCAAGCTAACTGGATTCTACATGTGCTAAATTGTAATCGATTTGATTAGTTCTGCATAAACATTTCTGGAGCATTCTGGAGTATTCCAGTGTTTGGTAGTGCAACGAAAAGCAAACAGTTACTGGTACTGGTGCAGCTACTGGTGGTAAAGATCAGAAGAGCCCAGGGGTAAAGTTGTGGACTTTACCCCTGCACAAGTCAAGAGATGGATACAAAAAAGACTTTATTAGTCCCTGTGAGCACAGTATAGTCAATAATCAAGAAGTGAAAAGTCTTTGGTATTACTTGGACCCTCCTCGGATAAGGAGATCCCTCCAAACTGTCTGGAGGAGTCACCATGAAATACTTCTGTAAAGTAGAGTGAGCAGATATTGCACAGTTGAGATGTGCAGGCTGATGGAAAAGTATCAAGGCAGTAATTACAGCAAAAGGTATTTCCACAAAGTACTGAAATAGAGGGTTGATTATTTATCTGCCTCAGTGATTCCGTTGTATTTATGTATGTATGCATGTATTTGTTTATTTGTTTATTTATTTACATTCTAAAGTGTTGCTATCGTAGATTTTGTCATAATCTGTGAGTAAATAAAGCAGAATTCTTTTGTATGTATGTTTGTAAAGTCACTGCTTTGTGTCCCCATCAATATCAAAATTAAACCCACACACTTGTCCCTGTAGAATGTTTCAGTGGGAAACAACTTAACTAATTTACTCCCTCATCCCTAAACAAGAGCGTAGATATGTGGACACTACATAGAAAAATCAAACAATCAGGTTGAAAAAAAAAAGTAATTGGCCAGCATGAGGCTTCACATTTACATATTTTATAGCCCAAGCTATAGAATTACACAGCCTATGTGCACTTTTTTCTTTTCATTTCAAACAAGAACAACAAGAGAAAAAAAGCACATACATACATGCATGAATTCCACTTTTGACAGAGAGAGGAGAGATGGTTGGGTGGACTATATCGCTTTAAATCGCCAGTCCCTGTTTTCCTATAAAACAGTCTCGTTTTTTACCTCTTTTTTGAGGTCTCAGTATTAAAGTCATACATTCCATTTGCTGCAGCCCTTTTCTTGTAATAGCTTTTTTTCCTGGCCACTTGCAAAATTCTAAATAAATATTTGTCCTTCCCTGTCTCTTCCTCCAGTACAGTGGTTCCAAAACTGGGGGCTGCAGAGATATTGCAGAGGGGTGCACCAACTTTTACGTTTTTTTTTCTGACTGGGAACTGGTTAATTTTCACAGCCATTTTTGTGGAGACAGTTGTTTCTTGAGTTCTTGTTTATAGCTTCAGTATGCTCTTTATTTCTCCCACAGTGGTGAAATTGCAGCATTTGTTATTGCATTTGTTTCGCTCAATTAGAAAAGGGAGCTGTATATCAATAAAGTTTGAATCTAATCCTGTGTAGTCTGAATGGGGGTGGGGGGTGGGTTGGTGCTCATTAATGTTCCTGTCTAGAAAAGGGGGGCCCTGTAGAGAAAGTTTGGGAACCACTGCTCCAGTAGTATGTCCTAAATACATTTTAACAGATTTATAGGATATATCAAGCTCTAAGATTGGAGAAATATTTATTTCCAGTATTCCTCAAGTACTAGACAGGACCAGAAAATATGTGTTCAAGAAGCTTTTGCCACACTTTCTTTTGCCAATTTAAGGACATTTCTAATTTCAAGGTATCCAAATTATAATATCAAGGTGTCCAAATTATAATATAATTTCAGATCTTCCTAACATGTTAAGACATTGTTCTGCATTATAACACTAGATGAAGTTATTCCTTTACTGGCACCTTAATTTAAACCTTCTTTCAAGGTGGACTGGTTCCAAACATGTATCATTCACTGGCCATGACAGTAGTTTAAGACCTAATATATATTAGATTTGGCTCTAAACTCTGATTGGGTAAAATGGGTAAAATTTCACTTTCTTGTCCGAGTTCTTTAGTCTTTCTGTTGCCCATTGCTGGACCCACTGTGATCTGCCCTGTTGCCAGTTTTCAAAATAAGCCACATCTACCTTGTTTTCCACTTCTTTTAGTTAATCAGTAAGATTTGCTATTTTAATTGGTCTTAATCATTGCTTTTATTCTAAATTTTATGGTTACTTTTCTTTTCATGAAAAGTGCCTCAATCTAACTATATAAAACAAAACAGAAGGAAACTTAAAATGTTAACATACCATAAATGTGAGTCCGGGCCGCACTTTACAGAGACAAAGCGATCTACCATGAGATGTCTACCATGTTATGCCTATTAGTGACACATGCAGCCTTATTTAGATGACTGTCAAAGATACAAACTCAGCTTCACATAGATATGTGATAAAAAAAAAGACAACAACTTTATTTCTATAGAAACCAACACTGCCTTAAGCAGCCTATACTACATGTTTGATGGGTGATGAACAGAGGTTACATAGAGCAATACTTTACATTTTAATAGCACAAACCGAGTCTAAAATGAAAATGCTGTATTAAAAAATAATAATGTTAGAATAGTAAAGTGCAGCCTTCTTGCTGTATTGCTGCAGCCAGAGGCGGACAAAGTACCTAACTTCATTAAGTACAGGTACCACTTGTCAAATGTTACTCCAATACAAGTGAAAGTCATACAGTCAAATTTCACTGAAGTACTTGCTTCCAAAAATATTAAAAGTACATATTTCACTGCATTGTTGATTTATTGCCACCACACATACAATACCTAATGCATCTAACTTGCTT
>JBBPCY010000136.1:30664750-30682022 GCA_037974405.1 Brachyalestes nurse | reverse complement strand
CATCAGTGTCTGACCTCATAAATGCTACAGAATGAATGGACACAAATTCCCACAGAAACTCCAAAATCTTGTGGAAACCCTTCAAAAGAAGAGTGGAAGCTGTTATAGCTGCAAAGGGGGACCAACTCCAGATTAAAGTCTATGGATTTGAATGCAATGTTAGTAAACTCTCTGCTGGTGTAATACTTTTGTCCATAGTGTGTGTGTATGTCTGTGTGTGTGTATGTGTGTGTGTGTGTACATGTATAATAAAATAACCTGCACTAAAGTTTTGCCGCAGCATTACAGAACCAAGCGGCTGTTCTATTTCGACACACTCCAGAGAAGTCATGAAGCCCAGACTGAGCCACAAACTCGTCTCATCACCGCTGCATGCCACTGTAAGCTCCTCAACGCAATTTTTCTTGCTGACGACATTCGGTGAATAATCCCAGGCACAGTCAGAGCGATGGAGCTCGTGGGTGGAGATAAGACCCTCAGCTCCATCACGAGCGCTCCCTGCCCCACTTCCCCTGCTGCTGGAGCGGCCTGGGTGAGAAGGGGCAGATAACCACACACCTGCCACACTCAGGTGAATCAATCTCTACCCCTGCTGCTGCTGGGACAGAGGCTAAAGCATGGGGAGGAAAACGAATGGAATCCTGGTGCCTCCAATATTTTATCTTAGCCACCGTTTCTTAACCCCTCTGAAGGCCTGGACGTGGGCCCAGAGCTTTTCACTTTCATCACTTTGTTTATATTATACTTCTGTATGACTATGTTCATTTCAGCAGCTTAGGCTAAATATTTGTTAAATGTTCTATCAAACCAGAAAGAAAACACTAAAGTGAACTGGAATTGTTGTACAACATTGTTTTATGATGCCAGGAAACTTGTTAAATGCACCTGTGTTTTGTACGTTTGGTACCTTTTTGTCATTAACAAGATTGTGCTGCTTGATTAAACAACTGGCTGACAACCCATCCACCGCTGGCAATCACAACTTCTCACCAAGTCTGAAAGTGTGTAGATATCAGGAGAATTGTTCCCAAATTAGACTATGGAACAAGAATGTGTGGGCACAACATTGAACAATGCCTGTCTGAGCGAGATTGGAGACAGAGATAGGTTGATAACTAAATGATTGCACCCTAATTGAAGTAGCTGGTAGATCATGCATTGGCAAACCATTGCATTGAAAGCGAAAAGTGAAAGTGACCATTGCGACATACGGGAACACACCACAGCACACAGTGTGAACAGCACGAAATTCTTCCTCTGCGTTTAACCCATTCCCAGGTGAAGCAGCGGGCAGCGCCCGGGGAGCAGTGTGTGGGGTCAAGGGTACCTCAGAGGTACTTAGCAGTCTTGGGATTTGTATCCATGACTTCCTGGTCACAGGGTGAACACCCTAACCACTAGGCCACCACCTGCCCACTTGAATGACTGCCTAACAAAATGCATTGTTATATTTATGATTAACAATTTAATAGCTAGTTGCTGTGAATAAAAATGTTTTCAGTTATCTGCTTATGACTATTAGTGTTGTCTGTATTGCTGATACAAAGTAAGTCCTTTGTTACTGTTATGGATAACCCAAACACGGAGTCGAACCAATGGGCAGGTAAATCTCGCCTTTTGTTCTAAGAACTGTACTCGCAGAGAGTCGGAAAACCCACTGGTACCCACGCTCTAAACACATACTCACGGTACCGGAGAATTCTTCCTGAAGACGACAGAATGGTGTAGAGTGGCTGACTCAATGACTGAGCGTTGTTTACATTTACACCATTTTGCAGATGCTTTTATCCAAAGTGACTTCTATTCCCTCACTACAGGGGACAGTCTCCCTGGAGCAACTTTTGGTTAAGGGTCTTGCTTAGGAACCCAGTGGTGGTGTGCTGAAGGTAGGATTCAAACCTATGTCCTCATGGTCCAGAGGTAAGTATCCTACACACTAGACCACCACCACCGTAACCGAATGTTATTTGATGTCTGGTAATATAGTGTCCAGATGTTTGGTAATATTTTGGTAAAACCAATATTTTTGGTACGGTACAATATATCCTTACATACAATAATGTTCTTGTCATTGTTGCACATGATCTTTTTTTATTTTTTCTACAGTCTTATCTTTTATTCTTGTTGCGCTGAGTATACTTCTGACACAAGAATTTCCATCGGGAAAAAAAAATGTTATTTCTTTTCTTATTAATGACATTTGATATTGTTAATAATGAGTGATAAACAAACTGTTGGCTACTTTAAAACTAAGCTTGATTTGGGTGATCATAGGGATATGTGAGGATCTGGGATGTAACAGTCAGGTCAGAGTTTCTGATCTGTTGACCGGTTGAGGTTGTGTATGTCTTGCCTATATTTATTATTGTATTTTATTATTGTGTAATGTCACCACGGCTATCGGATAGACGTGAGGTTATTCATGAACATGCATAACTATTTAAAGTACCTGAACTAATTAAAGTACCTTTTTAGATTGTAGCAAAAAAAAAAGAAAAAACAATGGAAGATTGACCGGAGATATATAACATAAAAAAACCTCCATGACGGAAAAGAAGTCATCCAAAAATAGCTGAAGGCATGGCAGCTTACGCTGATACATTATCTGATAAAGAGCAAAGATGCCGCTTGCTCTGGCAGAACTGTTATCTACAAAGGGGAGGGGGGAGAGAGAGAGGGGGAGAGAGAGAGAGAGAGAGAGAGAGAGAGAGAGAGAGAGAGAGGTGCATGCCTTAGGGTAAAGCTGATAGAAACATCTCTCTTGTTTCTGTCTTTCCTTTATGAAGGTCACCATTACCAACCAGTTCTGGGGGCTGTTAACCACAAACCTCGCGATGTTAACACACACTTGTAATTTATGGCACTTATTTTACATAAAATCAGTAAAATAAAAGTGTGCCAAACTCTGCGTTGTCCAGAAAGAACAACAAACCTGCTGACTCAAAATGCACACATAATAGATGACAGGGAGCAGATGCTGTAACATATTTTAAGTCAACAGATTTTCTGTTTGTTACTAATTACAGTGAAATGTGTTAAAATGACTGTCTGTGGTTACAGTGTGCTATAGATTAGAAAACTACTGAGAATTCCCTTAACGTAACTGAATATAGTGAATCTACAATAGCCATAAAAGAGTTCTTGTGGTAACAGTAGCAGTACAGCAGTCTGAACAAACCAGTGATGATAACCAACATACAAAACTGTTTTAGTCATTCAGTTTATTCTACTAAACAGCATTGCACATTATAAAAACTACTAATCTTTCATTCAGTCCTTGTCTTTGGATAGTGGGAGAAACTAGAGAACCTAGAGGAAACCCACAAGGAGAACATGCAAACTCCACACACACACACACACACATCAGACCCTGATTCAAACCCCCACCCCTGGAGGTATGAGGTAACAGTGCTACCCACACTGTAGGGCCTTACTATCAATCATATTCCACAAAATGTTCAATAAACTTAATCAGGTGAATCCTCTGCAATCGGTTACAGTAAAAGTTTGTAAATGGGGTTCATTTATTTACAAAAACAGCTCCTTAAAGAATAGTTTAGGGAATAAAAATGACTACGATGGCTGTCCTCTAAAGCATATGTCAATTATTTGGTTATTAACTGTCACATGACATTTTATTCACTATTATGAATAATTAGTGACAATAAATGATTTTAAAACTATTATAATTTAGCAGCTACAATGAGGGCTTGAGTAACTATTATACATTGTACAATAGCTATAATACATTATACAGTAACTATTATACATTACATTATTCAGTAGCTCCTATACATTATTCAGTAGCTATTAAATAATATTTTATATTGTAATTTCTTAGTACTATATACTATTTTAAATTATTCAGTGATGCTTATACATTATTCAGTCAGGTCATGTTTGTAAATGGAAATTAGTTCTCAGTTTACCTGGATAAATAAAGGTTAAAGAAAAGAAAAAAAAAACTATACTAATTTATTCAGTAGCTAATATGAAGCTACAGTAATTTTATATCACTTGCATAATAACACAGGTCAACAGATCAAAATCATCAGAGATGAGTTTATGTGCGTTCTGTAGTGTTTTCCATGCTGATTTCAAATCTGTGTTTAGTTTTTCCCGCATGTACAGTTTTTGTGATGAAGCTAGTTATATGTTGCATGATAGTTGGTATAATTAGCATATAATAATCATATGCTGAGTGTTTCTGAAGAAACAGTGGTGTCTGACTGACACTGATCATTATATCTATGCTACAGTGTGCCCCTGTCTGACTTCACACTGAAAATATTGAAACAGTTACTTGATTGGTGCCTGTGGTTTAATAAAAACCGCATGCAAGTCTATTGCAAATCTAATATTACTCATAATTCAAAAAGTCGACATGACAATCAGCATGAAGAACTGGTTTAGAAAAGTGTGTTTTAGTTTCCGATTTATTTTTTTTTGTTGACCTGTGTAATGATTACAGTATCCCACCGTGCCATGTAAAACTAATCCTGTTCTAATAATACTTTTAGTTATAAGCCACATCCATGAGGTTCTTCACATTTGCAGATGTACTCAGAATTCACTCTGTGCTGTTTCCTCCAGGGTGATGAAGGTGGCGTCTCCGTACAGTTCCCGTGGTTTGCTCTTCTCCGTGGCCAATCGGAAAGACTTTGAGGACGAGCTGGAGGAAGACTACGGCCTGGGATCGTCCGAAGGCAGCGAGGTCCCGTTTGTCACCATCAGGACCCGAGCAGGACACAAATACAGCATGCGAGAGGAGTTCACGTAGGTCCACACATACACCACACTCCACTGCTCTGGTGCTGGTACCGTTCCGCTACCGGTTCTCAGTTTGGACCTGGTGCCGCGTTTTTCCACAGAAAAAAAAGACATTGGTGCCAGTGCTGGAAAATCAGCACCAAAACCTGGCTGGTCTGGAACCAAAAACCTGTGATGTCAAGCGAAGCAACTTTAAATAAAGAAAACGGAGGAAAATAAAACTAGAGTTGTGTCTGACTTTTGAAAGTAATGAAATGAATGCTGTTTTAACTAAATGAGAAAGAACACAGACAAGAAATAAGGGAAGGACTGAAAGTGGCTGGATTGGAAAGATCAACAGAGCAAATAATCACCAAGCTAAGAAAAACTGAAAAAGCACTACAGGGACAAAAAGAAGCATCTTTTAAACAGCAGTAACAGTTTAGGTTCGAAATGTTGATGTTTGGATACTTAAGTATATCCTCATAGCTTGGAGCAGCATCTGAAAAGTCCAGATGTGTTTCGACGTTATTGCTTTCTATAGTGGGTGTGATTTGCACCAGCACTGGCACCAGTTAAGTGAGGTAAGAGTTGTGATGTTCACATCAGACTTTAGTGAGATGTGATGGAGTCCAGACACAGGATTTTATCAGAGTGATAAGAGAGTCATCATGACTGTCTGGTACAGGGGAATGATAGAGCATTGACTGTATCATATATGTTTTTTTTAAGTCTGGAGGACACAGAATTAACCCCTTAGAAAATGATATAGGATTACAAAGGCCCCTACATTGATTTTTGTACCGGACTAATCTGCCGCTTTGATTCTCAGGCGAGATGGGAAGTCTTTAGAGAGATTTTTGGAGGATTACTTCAACGGCAGACTGAAGCGTTACGTAAAATCAGAGCCGGTACCCACAAACAATAATGGACCGGTCAAGGTGTGTATACAGATTTATTGTACTTAAATGAACCTCTCAGTGCAAGTTTATTATACACACATTAGAAAGCTTATTTAGAACAAAACATTTGAACATCACTGATACTTTTTCACTGACATTTGCATCATGAGCGACTTTGGCTGTGTGTAGGTGGTCGTAGCGGACACGTTTGAGGAGATAGTGAATGATCCAGAGAAGGATGTGCTGATTGAGTTTTACGCCCCGTGGTGCGGCCACTGCAAGAAACTCGAGCCCAAATACACAGAACTCGGACAGGAGGTGAGTCACAATGACGGAAATGAACACTAATACAGATCTGCTCATCAATATCAGCTTCTGATCACTGTTATGGGTTTTTTTATCAGTATGACATTCATTCAAGGCGGTATAAACTGCTTCAAATTGATGTCTGATGTCTTTTACAGTTATTGTACAGTTACAACTGGAATGAGTGGAAATACTTTGTAGTGACAATGAATACGTTCACTGTTCTTTTAGCTTCATACTTACTTACCTTTGTACTTACACACTTTTTATAGAGTATGTATTCATAAATATGAACAACTATTTTGCTGCCTATTGTAGCTTTGTGACATCTATTTTTTTTTTTTTACTTTACTGAGGGTTAGCAAGTACCTAGACGCTTGGGTTTTTTTTTTTTTTTTTATTAAATAGACTTCCAGTGAATATATCCACTTAGAATGTACACTCAAATGACATTTTTTAATGTTTTAACATGCATTAAATACATTATTGGCTATTTTAGTTCTGTGAGAGCTCTACAGTGAGAAATATTCAGGTTTGATGGAGTCAGGTCAGGAGATTGGCATTAACTTTCTGCTTGCATGTTCTTAAACCAGTTTTACTGACCAGCATGTTTAAGGTCTCTGCTAGAGCTCTGTAGTTTTTTTCTTAGCGCTGTTTATTAATGTTTCTCCTGAGAACCAAGTTCTCCAGCTGTGGTGTGAAATCTCAACCAATGGCAGCGTTCTTAATAATCAGACCAGATCTAATTTGCATTCAGACTTTATTATAGCGGTGTTAATAAGCAGAATGTGAATTATTTTTATTTTTATATTGAATATACTGTCCAAACACTTTTCTCCTACTACACGGAACATATTAAAACATGTTTATTCTTGTGAATATGAAGGTTTGGTCATATTTATAAGTACAGAGTCAAAAAGCATGTGAATATTTGCACTGGAAGGTTATTAAATACTGAATGTTTGTATCTGGATATTTGTTTTCTCCTCACTGGCCTCACCCTGACCCTCAGCTTTCCAGTGATCCCAACATCGTCATTGCAAAGATGGACGCAACTACAAATGATGTCCCACCAGGCTACGATGTACAAGGGTCTGTAATCTGAACAAACATTTTAAAATTGCTCTAGTCTTGGCACAGAAAAAGAATGTGTGTGATTTATTCAGTTAATGCGGTCACTCTGTTTTTTTGAAGACAATTCGTATCTATGGAGCTTTATTCTTTACAACCGTTCTTCATATGTTACACGCTAATTCCCTTTTCATGGTCAAATAACATTTTGCAGATTTCCCACGATATACTTTGTTCCTGCTGGGAGGAAAGATGAACCAAAGCGATATGAGGTAATGTTAACTATCCCACAGGATGTTTATACAGGATGGCTACTTTTACACTTTTAAAAAATATATATTTTATATTATTTTCTTCTTATTCATTTTCTTATATCGTTTTTGTTTATTCTCACTTCGGTTTAGATTTTAGCCTTTCTTATATTCCTTATATATTTCTTTTCATTCATTTCCTTCTTTCATTTATAACTGTTCCAACTACGCCGGTGTACTGCTGCTGCTAGAAACTGAATTTCCTGGAGGAATTTTACTGAGGGAGTTTAATAAAGTTTTAATCTATCTGTCTTATAATGAGGCTTTTTTGTTTTAAACACCAGCAAACCTGTGTTTTATTACTGGTTTCAGGGAGCCCGTGAAGTGAAGGACTTCATCAGCTTTTTGAAACGAGAAGCCAGCAACTCGTTAGTGCTTCAGGGAGCGAAGGAGGAACTGTGAGATGTCCGGAAGGGCGCCGCAGCGGGAAATACAGTTTCGAGTTACAGAATGAGTTTCATCTGCTTGGTTCTGAGGACTGGGGACCTCCAGAAATTCAGCCACACTTCTCACTCATTTAGAGAGAACAAAGAGACGATCGTATTGGAGTGTCAAAGGTAGTAAAAGGAGCTCTGAGAAGCAGTGAGATTATACGTTTCTTTTGACATTTCAGAACGATCTGAAGCTTTTAATGTGAACAGTTATTTCAGAAAGTCACCAGACGTCCAGACCGAGGGTACTGCACCCATTCATCAGAATCAGAACCGTGTTTATTGGCCAAGTATGTGAGCAAACGCATACAAGGAATTCATCATCAAACTAAAGCTCTTCAACTGTGACTTTCTCAAGTAGGTGTGAATTATTCCATCAGTGTGACTTTGTCCTACAGGACTGTGGCGGACACTGGGGTCTTAATGCTGTGCGCAAGTGTAACACACCGATATTCTCTCTGCTTTAGTTACTGTTTCTTCTGTTCTCCATCACTTTCACAGCGTACTGCATTACCTTCTCCATTACTTTGTACTGATTCGTGCTTTCAGGCAGCTCACGTACATTTTGCACATTTTATTTATTTTTATTGCAGGTTAGCTCTGCTTTATTTCCCATTAAAATAACCACATCAGCCACCCCCCCAACCCCCCACCCCGCCTGACCCTGTTATTGTTAATGGCGAATGCATGGACTGCTCATTTTCAGATGAAGGTATGGAAGTCGTGTCTATAAAGATTTAAAAAAAATGTTTTTTTTTTTGTTTCCCTTTTCCCTCAGTAATGCTCTTTTCTTGTAAAGTTCCTTTTTCACGGTGAAAGAAGTAGAGTAGCTCTGTCCAAAACTCATGCCAGTCATTTATGCCTTATTGTACATGTATTTATTCTAATGTGTTTCTATTCGGAAGGTACCAAGCACAATAACAGTCTTCTTTATTCCCTTTTCTGGAGAGAAACAAAACTGTAACGGTGGGGAACAGCTTGTAAATCTACATGATAACTGCCATAAGCCTGTATATAAACATGTTTAAAGTCTTATTTCTGCCGGCTGTCAGTTGTTTGACACTTGTTGAAGTTAAATAACATCAAAATGGATGAAAGCGGCCTCTGTGAAAACTGACACCTCTTGGAATAAGCTTTTATTAAAGTTTATCTATGTTTATGTAAGTTATTACATGAACGTAAAGCTTATGTAGGAGTCATGTGGCTTTATGAATGCCACGCTTAAGTAATGTATTCAGCAGTTTTTCTGTTAAATGCTATGACTTTCTAGCGCTGACAGTAAATAACACAGGTTTGATGTTTTTTCCCTTTTCGTAGATCAGCATTTACACAAAGTACTTTGTTTCACATGTAACCGAACCCATTAACATTAAACTGACTTTTATAATGGTTTACATGGACAAGTTTTACCTGACATGACTTTTTTCCCTCATGCTAGTTTAGTTTATATGTAACGTCTGTAGAATATTCCATAATAATATGTTTGGAAATGCAGCTGTAGATTGAACTAAATACAATTAGGATATTCTGCACCTGTGGCAGCTGGTGGACTAGTGGTTAGGGAGTTACTTCTGCAATCAGAAGGTCGGGGGTTCAACTCCCAGGACTGCTAGAGGCACCACCGTCCCCACTCAGGTAGACAATGGAAGATGCCATAGTTGAATAGTTTTTACCGCTTTAACCTTAAATTTTGAACTACACTTGATTGGAATTTAGAACCCCCCTTTGATTAATATTTACAGAGGAATCTAATAAATGTACAGCTCTTTAGAAAAGGGCATGAGGTCTCTGGAGCCACAGGGATGCCGTTCAGAGCCTCTCTGAGAGAATCAGGCACATCAGTCACGCTGGTTGGGTTCATATGACCTGTTCTCACTGGAGTCTTGTCTGTGCAAGTAATGATGAGCCAGTTTTCTACATGTAGGTTAAGCCTAAGACTAGTTTAAAACTCTTCTAAATGGTATTACACACTATTTTATAATAGTGACAGTGTATTTTAGGTCAAGGCTAATCCATTAACCTATGAAACAAGAGATTCAAAGTAGAATCAGAAAATTGTATTGATCCTTTGCGAAATTGTGACTGCGCAGACACACAGAGACAAGAACAGCATATGAAGCAAAGTAAATAAATCTAGTAAATAAATAAAAACTGCAGAAAATACTCAATATGAAATATACTACACTTTATACACAAATGTTGGGGTATAAATACTAGAGACTTACAGTTCAGTGAATGACTAATAACACAAATGGTGGTTAGAGATACGATTATTTATTTGTCACATGTACGGTTATACAAGTACGTCTGGACAAAAGTATTGGGACACCTGACCATTACACCAACAGGGCCTGCATTCCAATACATAGACTTTTTTTTTAGACATTTGTTACATACAGTTATACAAGTTATGCAAATACTAAGTAACATGGCCGTTGTTAGGTCTATTTTGGGGAAGCCTCCTCCAAAATTAGCCCAAGCCCCCCTAAAAATATAGTAATTATTATACTGTTTTTAAATTATATATCCATACATTTCATACAGGATATCACTGAGATACGCACTTAACAGATAGAATAGAATTGAAATGAAAAATAAGTCTAGCTATCATTATTTAATTAAAATAATGTACTGGCTGTTTGAGCTGCTATAGGTACAAGGCGGGCATTAGGACCCAGAAGCTACATGTCGCTGCTTGTTAGCGAGTAGCAACCAGAGCCCGTTTACTATTAAAAATTATCTGATAGCAACGATTATACTCAGTTCAACAGAACAATACTGTGAGTAGGTGTCCATAACTGTTCGTTGCTTAACTTATGTTTGCTTAAGGGAAAAGAAAGTGACGTTGTTGAGTATTTTAAAACTAATTTAGACTAACTTGCATAATCATGCTGTTATAATTGGTTATTGTGATCAAAAACGTAATGGTAAAGTGTCCCTGTTTTGCTGCTGTACAAATATATCCTTCAGTTTATATAGCAGATGGATGTAAGAGAATATTTTGAAAGACTGAGAGAGAAGCAGGAGAGGGACAGGGGAGCTGATGCTGAGGGAACATGCCTGATGAAGACTGGTGGAGGCTTACAGGTAAAGAGATGATTTGTTTTGTTGTCGTTGTTTCTTTTTCTTCCTAACAAATGGTCAACTTAATTTTCTGCATTTACTGGCTGTTGGCTAACGAAGAAACAAGTTAAGCCTATAAGGATGTTGCCTAAATGTAAGGCTGAGTACATAAGCATATAGACAGATATATTTTAACAACAGTTGCTTCTTACCTTTGTGGAGCGTGAGGCAGAAGGAGAGACTAAAGAAGAAAAAGATCATCAGACAAGCTGTTCAATTCAGAGAGAGCAAGGAAATCAGGTGTCAGAGGATATGGAGCAAAATGATCTAGAGAGAGAGGGAGATGGTCCAGAGACAGAAGGAGAGAGAGCAAACAGGCAAAGAGAAGGAAAATAACCAAACAGCTGCAGCAAATCCTCTCAGTATGGCTTTAAATGTGAAATACCTATTTAAGTGATAAAGTTGATAGTTTCTGGTTAGTTTCTAGAATAGTTTCAGTATACTGGCTTTTTTCTATTTTTGTTCTCAATTGTAATGTGTAATATATCCTCATTTGGGGGAATAAATATTTGAGAAATATCTTTTTTTGTTCTGTCAGATTTTTTTTCTGTCAGGAACTAAACTAAAACTAATGATTGTACCACACCATTATGTTATCTTCTGTCCAATGTTGGTAGTCTATCTTCAGTTGCATACATGGTAAATGGTTAATCAGTGGTAGGCAGCAATGGAAAAACTTAATTTGAAAAGACACCAAGCATGAGGAAAGAGGAGTTGTGAAACTACATCTTTAGATATTATGTTTCACATTTGATAAAGACCTAATGGACTCATTTAGACTGTAATTTAAAAAAAGGTAGACATCTTAAAGACTAAGGAAACTAAAGGCAGGGGATCTTCCAGAGAAGCCAGTGAAACAAAGCGAGCCAGAAAAAAGCATGATTGCTGCACATAATAAAATTAAAGAAGCCCGTTTACGGTGTTGAAAAATTTCCAGCCCTCTATATGCGCTAATTCCTTCCTACAACCCTGGGGCCTAAGCACCCCTTGTCTTTCAATCCTAGTGACGTCCCTGCTAAGTAATAAAGAAATATGTAGAGAAAATATATGTAAACAAGTGACAGTTCGCTCAGTCCAGGCTGCTCGTCCTCCAGACGCAAATCCTCGTTTCTCCTCAAGTGGGCGCTCATCTCGAGAAAAACAAATTTTTACTCTCAAACCAGACCAGCTTTTCTGCTTCGAAACTTCGAGCCAAACATTTCTACCTTTTTTCACTGGCACTGATTAAATGAAGAGCTAAAAGACATCAGAATCCGCTGATGCACAGAAGAGAGTATACATGTATGCAGTGTTGTGCATGAACGCGTTCATTGAACACGTTCCTATTTTTAGTGAACGCTGAACTGAAACTTATGTCTGTGATTGTTCAGTGATATTACAGATAGAAGATTGAAGGAGGTTCAGATAGAAGGACGTTGTATTGAAAATGTAAAAAAAAAAACTGAGCTGTGAACTTCGTTCAAAATTTTTTAAAATGAACTGTGAACGTGAACTAGTTCATTTTTATTTGAATGAACTGTATTTTGAACTAGTTCTTTTTCAGTGTGAACTGGAACAACACTGTCCATACTTCACATACTACATTACTGATGCATTTCTAATGGCTGTGAACTATTTTATACACACTATTTAAAGTGGTAGCATGCAGCCTTGTATTTTCCACAGACATTTGAAGTGTGCAAGACATCCAAGCACCATCATTACTAACTTTTAAAATCGTAAATACTTAAATTCACAGCCTGAATATTAGTGGAGGAGCAGTTTAGCCTGTTAGCTATTTTTTTAGCCTACTTCCTAAGAATGAGTTAGACTGTCCAGTCACAGTGCAGTGGTTTTTGGCAACTTTGAGCATTAATACAGAATGTAATTGCTGTTAGATAGTTACAGGCATCTGCAGAGGACATTTTCAGTTTTTGAAACATTCAGGTCTACAGTTTTAAGTTGTCAATTTCAAAACTGTAGCCCAAACTTGAAATCCAGAGGGATCTCAATTTGTTGACAGGGTGTCAAGAATTTCAATTTGGTTCTGGGGTTTGGGAGTAGAGACTGTCAGGTTGTCCACAGGACACGGTTTTAGATTTTCGATTTGTCAATGGGAGCCTATTCATAAAGTTTACGGGCTGGAGCCCCAGGCACCCAGGACTTTATAAGGCTTATTTGCTGTATGTTAGTAGGCTACACATCACAACGTGCCTATGAACACTCTTGATAAATGATAAAATGATCAAATCACCCCAACACATAGCCTCTAGTGGCTTATTGCTTTTATTTTTAGACATAAAATATGATAAAATTCAGTTTCCCAAAAAATCATTTCTCATTGTTTGTCTTTTAGACGTCAAAGAAGTATTCCACAAAAAATCCAGTTAGTTTAGAGTACATTTATGTTTCCAAACCATAGATTGCTGAGGAAATACATAAACACAGTATAGTAATGCGGGGCAGTTATTGAGTTGCCCCCGTGATCGGAAAGGGAGTTGACCCTGCGATCAGAGGGTCATGGCTTTGAATCCCAGGACTGCAAATGGCACCACTGAGGTATCCTCTAACAAAGTACCGTCCACACCCACTGCTCCACGGGTGCCACGTCACTGCCAGCCCACAGGCTCAACTTCCTTTCCAATGTAGTCACTATGCGGTAATCTTCTCAAAACTACTGTAAAAGCATATTCATAACTTAACAATTACTATACCTTTCTATTCCTGCATCGTGCAACACAGGAACAAAAACAAAACACCACTGACCTCCACTGTAAACAGTTCTCTAGAATGGAGCATTTCACATCACACCCACCTTGAAGGATTTTGTTTACATCTTAACCATTTAATTATGCAGAAATGTTGAAAAAGAATTCTTGTTTAACTGTGACTTTAAACAATTCTGGTAGACCACTGGACTGTGTCCACTAGAGACTAAGCCAAAAACTACACCTCCACATCATTTGAACTGTATTCTTTGTGAAGAGGCAGTAAATGTACAACTGTGCAATGTGAAAAAATACACGAAAGGGGCTTTTCCACACAGTCGCTGAGCGCTGGTGTGATAGTCTTATCAGGGGACCACAGGGAAAGACCCCAACAGTCATGTGATCAGTAAGAGCAGTCTGGTGGACCTCCAACGCCTGACGAAGGTGGAATAGTAAAGTCATAAACAAAGTCTGTGACTGAAATACTTCTACATAATATAAAGGCTTAATGGATTGAATTTCTTTCACATAGAGTAAGGAGCCAGAAATGCCCTTGTTTGTACTGAGAGGTAAGTGAATTAAATTCTTAATTTCCAAATTACAGTTAAAAAAAAAAGGACTGTATGTTCAGGAGTCAATTTATCTGCCCTCTGAAACGTCCAAAATTGTGTTTTTCAGACATAACCTGATAAGTGGTATATTCTTCATGCGTATTCTGTGTGTGCAGCATGTACACAACACAGCATGTGATTATTGTGGAAGGTTTCAGTTGGATGCAAAAGTGTTAACACCCCCAGGCAAATGAAAAATAAATACACGTCCTTTATGGGAAAGAAACTTAAATGCTGCATTTTTTGGTGCACAATTTATATTTATTTGCCAAGTTTACCGGAAAGAAAATGTAACATCAAGAATGAACAGGCCATGACATTCTCAAGGGCTAAATTTTCTTGTTTTCATACATTAGTGATACATGTTAAATATAATAGGTTATCTTCAGCAAAGAAATAGGAATTGTGTATTAAATGTGAGGTGAGCTCTTTCTAGAGGGTTTTAAAACCATTTGAACACTGTTGTCTGTAACCGACACTCAGGGTGAAAGAACGTGAAACAGGATCTCACAGAGAACTTTCGAACACATCCTTGTTTATGAAAGTCAGTGTAAGAAGCCATGATGTGAAACAAATGTCATTAAAATTAATGTAATAAGTTCTTACTTGATCTTCATCCTCTTGTTTCCACCAAAACATCATAAAATACTTTTACTGTCCAAGTTCTCTGGCCTTAAAATGCTAAATTCATTAGACTAATAGTAAGTTGAAAGAACAGAGTTTTATTCTCTCAAATTATTTTTGAAATTCCAATAAAATCATTTTTTACAGTGCATTGTAAAAACGATTTTAACCTAAAACAGCAAGCACTGCTATAAAATGTTCATTGTACATTTTACATTAAAGTAATAGTTTAATGCATTGCTCAACCCCAGATGTGGTCGAACGGCCAAAACATGTTTGGAGTCCAAACTGTGCCTCTTTAATTTAGTGTTGGAGCTTCGAACCCAACATGGATCAACACTAGGCGTCAAAATCATTTCCATAAAAATGCATCCAAACAACCTCTCTCAACCAACCAACCACATCCGGCTCCTCTTTAAGGTAGTGAAGTCTTGTGCATGTGGTTTAGCAGATAGTATGACTCACTGAGAGCTGTAAAAATACCACACACACAGTTAATTCATTTTTCTCCCTGCCTTATTAATAATGTTAATGCAGCTCATCCAAGATAATTGTTTTCAAATGGACCCTTAAAAACCTGCAACACAATGACTCTCTTTAATATCCTAAAGGAATGATTGACAGATGCTGGCGTATGGGTGGCGTTCTTTGACAGCCTGAAACAAAAGCAAGCAAATTTCAATCAATTTTCTTAGTAGTCATCGTATGCCACCAAGTCACAGATATATTTTTACAGTGTTTATCATATTTAAACTGCTTCTTGTCATACATAATAACTTACGTAGGAGTAAGTTATCTGTCTATAGTATATACCCCAGCATTTGTATATATAGTATAGTGTATTTCATACTATTTTTCTGCATGGTTTTTAAATGACTTTTATTTTAGACTGAGTCTCTGTGTGTCTGTGTCGTTGTAACAGAAGCAATTTCCTCCAGGATCAGTAACATTTTCTAATAAAATACAATGTAATTTTATCTGACACAATGCAATTATTGATCTAAATATAAGATAAGATAATCCTGTATAGGACTTATGAGTGGGAAATTTGCACTGATACAGCAGCATAGTGGACAGAAGCAGTACACAAGAACAGAACAGAACACCACAAGTGCAGACAGGACAAAAGACTGCAAGAAAAACCACACAAGCAACAAAACAACTGGACAAGACAACGTTTACTGCAATCGACAATAACTACAGCCTGGGGGATATTTTGACTGTTGTGTGCAAAAAAAAATGTATATGCATATATACTGTAATATTATTATAATAATATTAATATGATGCCAAGCATTTAAACTGTAGTGCACATTTCACAGTCCTTACCTTGCTCCTACAGGTACAAGATGATCCGGGGCCCAGGGTTTGTCATGCTTCTTTTTCTTAGCTTGTCTGTGGCACAGACCACCTCAGACTCGTGCCTGTGCACATCTCTGCCCTCTGCAGGACTGAAGATTAACTGCATCTCCCAGACCTTGAAGGAGATTCCCAAATTTCCAGCAGACACCACAGAGCTGTACCTGCAGCACAACCGGCTGAGCACCGTACCTGCGGGGCATTTTGACGCCCTCAGGGAGCTTCGGGTGGCCAACCTCTCGGAGAATCATTTCCACTGTGGCTGTAACATCCGATACCTGCGCGCTTGGCTCCTCAGGAACAAAGCAGTGTCCATAGTAGCCCCAAAGTGTGCCAGTCCACCTTCTCTGGCCCACAGAGCCATAGCTGAGCTCAGCGAGGACATTTTCTCGGACTGTGTGCCGCGTCCGTGCTCCGGAGCGCTTTACAACTTCACAGTGGGCTTTATGCTCTGCGTCCTTATCGCCTTGCTCTTCTGGTGCTACCGTCTGGCCAAAGACCTGACCTTCATCCTGGGCATCGGAGAGAGGCACGTGGGCCTCGAGGCCGAATCCCTGCGCTCCCTCAAACCCAAACACAGGATGAGAATGAGTTTTGGAGCAGGTTCCTCAACCCAAAGACCTGACGAGCTGGAGAGGCCTCTGCTCAACATGGAGATCCTCCCACAGATAATCGATGCTTTGAATAAGCAGCACAACATAAAGATCAAAGAAACGTGAATCACCTGAGGCTGATTGAGCTGCCCTGTCAGGCTTTAAAGCTTGTGGCCTAGTGGTTAGGGAGTTGCCCTTGTGATTAGAAGGTTGTGTTTTTGAATCCCAGGACTGCTTGTGGCACCACAGAGGTACCCTTGAGCAAGATACCATCCCCACACACTGCTCCACGGGCGCTGGGTAAAATGCAGAGTAAGGATTTTATATTGTTCACACTGTGTGGTGTGTTCACACATGACTATAAGGAGTCACTTTACTTTATAACATTTGTTTGTTTGAAACTCAAAAAATGCACTATGTAAACATCCATTAACCTGTTCACTGTCCATCCCATATTTGGGATGGAGGCAAGATCAGCCCAGAAATATACGTTTTTTGCTATAAT